>JAYKKT010000088.1:2815000-2835000 GCA_036023115.1 Brasenia schreberi | reverse complement strand
TCCGGTTTGTGGCGAATACAGGGCTGTTCTCGGGGACTCTACCGTGAGAGTCGGCGTGGTTACCGTCGTGGACGGGGTTACCGAGACCACGTTAGGGATTGCCGGACGACTCCTGTGGCCTTTGGGGCAGACACAGTATGGGTTGTAATTATCGAAACTAATGATGTGTGCATGTGTGTAAGTGTGTGCATATGAATTTGAGATCATGATTTGAATGTAACTATGTTTTGCTATGAAATGATTGTGAAATTATGCATGCTTTTAGTATGATTTTAACATCCCTACTGAGCTATGTATAGGAGCTCACCCCATTGTTTTACAGCTCATCCTAAAGCTAGCACTTCGAAGACACACGGAGTAGAGTAGAAGTTGGATAGAGCGATATTTCAATATTTTAGATGGTATGATAAGTGTTAAATGATTTATAAAGTGTTGTTATTCGGGGTTATTGTTAGCTGGGCCCCGCACCATTTTGGACGGTGTTGTTTAGAACTTCGATGTGAATATTTATTTTAGTTAGATATTTCATTGAGTTTGTATTAAATTAGTATTTTATTTGGTTACTGCTCACCATCACGCCCACGCGAGAAGTGGCCACGTGGCATCAGCTCGAACCGGGTCGTGGTCGCGACTCGAGCGAGTGTGACATTAGATGTTAACATAGCACGTGATCGAGTGGTATAAAAACAAAGAATTTATATAACTAACTCAATCTAGCAAAAGTTCAGTTGTTATTATAATGAAAAGTTCTTTTAGATGCACAAGTGTGATTATGGCAGTAGATTTTAATTACTCTTTGTATCATTAAGAGAAACAATATTGACGATTCAGATATGAGAAGAGGTGCTTTAAGATCGTTTTATCAATGGAAAGATTGAATTAGATGAACGCCTTTCTTGTACAAGCATATTATTGATAGGCAATTTGCGACTCTTTCAGTGAACTCTTCTTACGCAGGCATGTCAGGAGGCGCGCGGTTTGGCTTATAAGCAGATAATTGTGGATTCCTCAAGCTTCTGATGATTAAACCGGCCGATGTTGACGCTCTACAGCCAATTCAGATTTGGGGAGCACGGCACGATCTGACATCTGACTGATAATGGTGGATTCCCCAAGCTTCTTTACCACAGTCCTCTTAGATCTCAGAGATTGGGAAGAGTGCCGCAGTAACAATGGCTATCGGCCACTTTATGTGTTTTCCAAAATTATGGGTAGATTTTTGAATCGCCAAAATCTGATACATGATGGTTTATAACTTTTCCAACATTAATTATGAAACCACAATATAATTAGATTTCAGCAATCTAAGAATATATCCATTCACGCTAAGCGTGTCAATTACATCCATATAATTATTAGATTTTGAAAAACTAAAAGCCCTGTACATTCAAAGTTCATTTATTTGAAGTGTTCGTTGGTCCAATAGCTTTTGTGTGTGCAGAGAGTGATTTTTTTTTAAGGCTTAAACTCTAGGAGACACCGTTGAATGAGCGTTCCACGTAACATCACATTGACCAGGAGAAGACAGTGGTTGCTGTTACACGTGAGGACAATTCATTGCACCTATTCTGACGTGCGGTCAAATAAACGGGGAAGAGGCTCTCTTATAGAGAGAGAAAGAGAGTGGGAGTTGTTGGACTGCTTTGGTCACCATCATTACGTATGTTCAACGTTCTTTGATCATCACCTTTCGTACACTTATCGATATTGATGGATGGCTAAATGTATATCGTGAACACAAGAGAGTGTCTACAAACTCTTAGTTTTCTTATATATATATATATATATATATATATGTGTGTGTGTGTGTGTGTGTGTGTGTGTGTGAATCTTGTCAAATAACATATCCTCATAATTATCTTTTTTACTTTTCAATAATAAGAATTTTAAAAAAGGCAACACATCAAACAATCTAATACAATATCATCGAGAAGACCTTAGTGTTTTGTACAAAACTCTTATTCATATTAATTAATTGAATAAGTAAATGATTTAGATTAAAAATATAAAGTAGAAAAGTCAATGATGTACTTTATACTTTTATCTTTTAAAAAATAATTTTTCTTTTTTAATATATCAATAATTTATCTTTATATGTAAGTCAATTGTTCAAATTAATATAGATGTTCTAGAATGAATGAGATTATAATAATTTTATATAAATACATAGAGAGAAAGAGTGTGTATGATTGGATAATACTCACCACGGATGTTGTGCATTTATACTCAATCATTGCTTTCCATTAAAAACCCTTAAAATCTTTTAAATTACACTTTTATTACTAAAAGAAACAATTAGTAAACATGTCAAAAGTGACAGGATCCCGTTTCCTTATATATATTCTAGGGTTGAAGCTTTTTTTCTTCCTCCGTGGTGCACTCTGGAAGATTTTGGTACCCCATCATGGTGTTTCTCAATTTGTCACATATCGTTTCTTTAGGGTACGGCGAGACGTGCTGTTCGCTCAAATAAGGTAGAAGGCACTGAAGTTACTACATGGTGAGGGGAATCCTCTACAAGGGCGACCCTTTCACCGTTCCCTCATACACACATGCATGTGTCAGTGCCCGTAACTCAATTTTACTTTACTGCAGCTGTGACTCACATAGCATATGTGCATGCAACTGGGCCAACATCCAGTGGTGGACTCAAGATTTTTTTGGAGTGAGATGCATTTGTACTTTGTTATATATAATCATGAACTTAAAAACTTTTTCAATTTTCAAGTGAGGCACATGACTCAACTCACCCTCAAGTGGGTCACTACTGCCAACACCTTAACCTACTCTCTTTGTGTATAAGATGCACAACATAGAAAATAGAGAAACTAAGTAGTTATAAAGTTGTATTCCTTGCAAAGTTGTTGGTAGTCCATGCTCTAGGTTTGACGAGCCCCTAAGTGGGTGATTGATTGCAAGATTGGGACAATGGAACTCCAGTTCTAGTTTTGATATTCCGCCCTTAAGGTAAGCTATCGATGGACCTCATAATCGAGTAAAAAGTTGTGTAAGCGAGGCTTATTTTGATTATGATGAGAACTAAAATTACATATTCCAATTTCGTAGTCCTACACCTCACAATCAAGCATGCCCTAAGTGGGTAGAGTATGTGATCTACTAAGGTAGGTGATCATGGTCCTACTCATACCTCGAAAATGAGTCGCCATGAAAATAAGATGTCAGAGACCTAGTGAAGCACAGTGGATAAACAATAGAGAAACGAAAGGATGTGAACTTTTACGTGAAGTTGTAATTATAGGAGGAAAGGATCGGGATAAAAAATGGGCAGATTGAGGATGGATCCCAGCAAAATCAAAGCTTGAGGTTTATGGATATTCAGTTCAATTTCCGGTTCTTGTTTGGATGACAAGTTTCGAGATTGAACCCAACCTCATATGCAAATTTCCGGTTCAATTTCCGGGTTGTATGTGTACATGAACAATGCAGTCAGAGTCAGATTTTCTGATGGATTTAGATATGGGTTCGTATGCAAATTTGAAATATTGGGTATCGGTCCAATGCGAGTAAAAGTGTTCAGGTATTGAACCTAGTGCTTCCTCATTGTTTACATCAGCGGGAAGGAGATCAAGTGAGCTCTGCACTTGATATAAAGGTAATTCGATCATTAAAAGTAGTGCAGTGCCTTGATATAAATCAGTTTCCTTTAGATTGTTACCTTGTAGGAGTCTTCCTCCTATGGCCCCATCTAGTGTGGGATAAGGCTTGATTAAGATTAAGGTTGAAAAACAGAGCAGAAACCAATAAGTTCACGATCATCTTTCTTGACATTCAGGTCATGAATGCTATCTCAGCAGTTCCCGTGCAAATCTTTTTCATTGCAGGGTTATCTCAATTCCCGGTCTTTCCTCTTGGTCCTCCCACCTTAGAATTCACCCAACCCGAGTGGCGGCGGTGTGCATAAGTGGACCAGAATCTCAGTTGAAGCCCTTCACTTAAGGATCCCAAGTTCAAATCCCACAAATGCATGCCCTCATGACATAGGTCGAATCGTATCAGTATATCGAACTCCAATCTGATCAAGTTGATTGGATCCGAGCTTTTCTTCAATAAACCCTACAACCATATTCAGATTTGGAGTGGATTCAGATTTAGAGCCAACTTTTCACATCCCACTGCAGAATAGGCTTCTATCTGTGTTGGCCGTTGCCAGATTGGCAACAAAAGGTCAATTACTACATTACCCCATGCTAAAAAGATGAGGGAGACAAACGGAGATCCGATCTCGTACATGTTCTCCAAACGGATCTCTCTTTCCCTACTAAGGGTTTCTCTACATGTAACAAATAGTATTTTTGAAGAATCAGGTGGGATTAGCATCCAGAGCTAAGGGGGGTCACTTACAAGTTGAAGGTCATGAGTTCAATACCCCGATCATACATCTGGTTTTGGCCCCCATAATAACTGAAAAGATCAGGTGGGATTACTTACGTGGAGTTGATGATCATTGATGATTTTGTTAGAGCAATGTGGATAAACGTTTGAAATTGTTCCAAATAATCCACAGTCAAATAAAACCAGGCTTGGCAATATAAGACAACATGAACTCGCACCAAAAGTTTGTGCTTCTGCCATCCAAAGCAACACGAAACAAAGTCTGATTTTGACCAGGATTACCTTATTGGCTCGAACATGAAATTACTCGATACAGACACTACCGAAAACATCAAAATCCTGGCAGTATAACACCGAAGATGGACTTTTGGACCCAAAATATCTGTGTCCACCCTTAATAACGAAGAAAAAGAAGAGCGAAAAAGAAGAGGACCATGTTCAAGTAGATCACTTTAGACAAGAAAATGAAATGATTTGAAACGAACATAACTCAAGACATGAAACAAACGTGACATGAAAAGTATGTGGCCCTGTGCAGTAAGAGTACCATAAACAAAAAAACAGTCGTATTGCACCGAGAGCGTTAGCTGGGTGCCCTAGCACCGTTGTGGCTGGCGAGAGTTCAACTCCTAGAAGGTGCATGTGTGGGTTCACAGCTTAGGCCTCCTCTTGTAACAAAAAAAATCAGTCATAGTTGAGTAGACCCCATGCAAACACGGTCTGGAATACGAAATTAGAACCCAAAACCAGTCACCCGTGCGGTAAGAGCACAACATTGGGTTGAATTGAACAAACCACTCTTACATCAATTTCCTAATAGCTTTCCCTGGATACTAACAACATAAACAGAGCTATGTTTAGCTCCAAGAACAGATTAAACATACCACATGATGTTAAGAGATTGGCCAGTGCATAATGACAACTATCAACACATGGTTTACATGGCAAGCTCCAAAAGGAGCAGCAATCAGGAGCAAATGTTGACCGACTACAGAACAAGCAAGAGCTCAGCTCACCTGGGTAGGGGGTCGACTCACGATCTGAAGGTCATGAGTTCAACACCAGGGGCATGGATCTAGATTCGGTCTCTCCATTGTACCAAATAAAAAAGAGGAGGTTGACTGACCGACTGGGCGATTCAGATCTCTTTAATATTCATGAGATGGTTCAATCACAATAAATTAGGAAGCCTAAGATCTATCTGGCCCTATAGATTCTGCTCATGTGCAGGAAAGCAGGAAAAGAAAAAGATGGCTTCTAAAAGCATAACAAACACGAGGGTAGTCCCTCTTTTCCAATAATGTGTAGTCCCTCTTCTAAATGGAATTTCCACTTCATCATAAAAGGGACGAGTGAAATATGAACCAATACCTTGTTAAACCAGCAGCATAATCTAGACCAGCACAGCCATCACCTTCTATGGATTGGTTTATGTAGTACAACTGTAACAAATTTGGCACGGAAGCGGTGGGTCAACCCGAGTGCCGCTACAGACCGGGATCTATCCCTGTTCTGAATGTAAAAATGGTTGAGAATCACGTTTTGGGGTGCAGGTAGGCTCCCAGAGGCCTCCTTGCTAGCAGGATAGCTCAACAAAGTGTGCTGCAAGTGTGGAGGAACCAGGGGCGGATCTCTTGTTTCCTCTTCTGCCGCAAGGAAAACATTGTTGTAACTTGATTCAGGAGAGTTTGGAGCTTCAAAACCAGCAACCCTGCTTTCATCCTGCAGTTGCCACCACTCAATGAAATCGAGAGCCAGAAACGCTAACCCATTATGAAAGACAGCTTACTTACATATTCTTCAGAATATAGATTGTCCATGATTTCATAGAAGGCAGCCTAAATTCATTATAAATTATATTATGCTAAGAAAACTAGTGAAACTTTAGAGGCTTATAAGAAAACAAAGAAGGAAGCGAAAAAGCCTGTCAATGAAGCAAAAGCTAAAATTTGGGAGGATTTATATAAAAAAATTCAACTCAAAAGAGGGTGAAAGAGATATTTTTAGGATAGCTAGGGCTAGAGATGAGAAAACTAAAGATCTTAATTCTGTTAGATGCATCAAGGATGAAAAAATTCTAATGGCAAATGATGATATAAGAAATAGATGATAAAACTATTTTCTAAGTTTTTTAATGAAAATAAAGATTGTTAGTATTAGCTTAAGAGAGTTAGCCAAATCAGAAAAGTATATAAATTATAATTTTTACCGACGTATTCAAAAGAATGAAGTCAAAGAGGCTCTTAAACATATCAAGGGTGGTAAATCAGTATGACCTGACAATATTCCTATAGAAGTTTAGAAAATATTAGGAGAAATAGTATAGAAGTTTAGAAAATATTAGGAGAAATAGGAATCACTTGGCTCACAAAACTATTTAATGAAATATGGAGAAACCAAAAGATGCCCAAGGAATGGAGGGCGAGTGCACTTATACCCATATATAAGAACAAGGGAGACATTCAAAATTGTGTGAATTATCAAGGTATCAAGTTAATGAGTCATACTATGAAATTGTGGGAAAGTTTGTAAAGATTAAGCCTTTTGTGTCTAATTAATAAAGATTATTTATTCAAGTTTGCTCTGTGTTTATTATTCTTTTGGTGTGCGCTCGTTGCTCTCGGCTATAGCTTTTTTTAAGGCTTTGTGATAATTAAATTGTGGTGATATTCATTCATCGATCTTCCGCAACTATATTGGAGCGTCGTTTTCATTACATGGTATCAGAGTCATTTTGCGATCGTGGGAATATTATTTACCACCTCAAGAAGCGTGCCGACCGTATTTTGTAAGTTTACCTCTTTAGTTTCTTTCTCCTTGAAATATGGATGATAAAGGAGGACATAGAAATTAAAATTGGCACACATTGCATCGCCCAAAAGGAAAGTTTTAAATACCTAGGGTCAATTTTTCATAGTGACGGAAGAATTGATGGAGATGTTACGCATATAATTAATCAGTGTTATCCGTATCGCACCGTATACGTATCGTATCGTGGGAAGCCACGATACGATATGGTAACCTGTATCATCATACTGTATCATATCGTATCGTACGATACGCCCAAAAAAATTCAAAAAAAAAATTCCAATTTTTTTTTTTCAAATTTTCAAAATTTTTTTTTTTGCATGTTTCTGGCCTCTCTTCACTTCCCTATGCTTGTAATTTGGGTTTATAATTTTATTTATTGAATAAAAATAATTTATAAACAAATAAAAATTGTGACAAAATCATTTTCCTTTTTGTTGCCAACTTTTAGGTATATTTCTACTAGCGGTTTCTAATTTCATGAGATCGCAAACAATTAAAAACATTTGGTTGTCTCGGTTCATTGAGTGGGCATTTCACAACTTCACTATTTTAGGGGTCACCTTACGTGACTTCCATTGAGTTGAACATGATAAACGTGTGTGAGGCTTAACTCAGTCTTTGAAGTGAGAAATGAAGCTCAAGCATTAGTTAAAAAGCTAATCGTAAGAAAAAAAAGGATATCATCAAGTAATACTATCACACCACTGAGGTGTCATAGAGTCAATAATCAAAGAAATTGAGCTCATTGTGTTGCTCACATATGAAAATTAGCAAATATGACAACTACATGTACAAAGATAGCAATTTGTTAATTTTGATATATTAGATGAGTGGATTATGAAAGATAACGAAGAAAATGCACTCCTAACTGAAGAAGACATTGCACGAATTAATTTGAAGTGCAACAACATCACAAAGGAGATGAAGATTTTCATTTTAAAGTAGAAGGTGATGAGAAACTTTGAATCTTTATCAAGTAGAAGATAAAGATTATTTAGTTAATAATCCTGATACAAATTTATAATATGTAAAATGTAAATGTATTTCATTTTTTGCTTCAAAATATGTAATTTTGGATCCAATTGTTCAATGTTGAATGTTCAATCTGTGTTAAACTTTGCATTATATGAATTTAAAGCAATTATCAGATTTTTCCAGATTTTTTTTGGATTTTTACTAATTTTCTTGATTTTTTAAATAATTTTTGTATTGTTTTAATATTAAAGTATGATACAATACAATATGATACGATACGCCCGTATCGTGGAGCCCAACGATACGCGATATGATACGCGTCAGACAACATTGGAATTAATGTTTGTTGGTTAAAATGGAGAGGAGCATCAGGTATTCTTTGTGATAAGAAGATACCATTAAAGTTAAAAGGTAAATATTATAGAGCAACAATTAGACTTGCCATGTTTTATGGTTCTGAGTGTTGGGCAATTAACCATCAATACTGTGACAGAAATGAAGATGTTGAGATGGATGAGTGGTCATACAAGAAAAGACCGTATACATAATGAGGTTATTAGAAACAAATTAGGAGTGACACCAATAGAGGATAAAATGAGAGAATATCGTTTAAGATGGTTTGGACATATAGAAAGAAGATCCGAAGAAGAACCGAAAAACTAAATTTGGAAGTATTAAAAGAGGTAGAGAACGACCACAAAAGTGTTGGAAAGAAACAATAAAGAATGATCTAGCTTATTGTGAGTTAAGTGCTGACATGACACATGATAGAGCTATGTGGAAACAAAGAATTCATGTAGCCAACCCCATCTAGTATGGGAAAAGGCTTTGTTGTTGTTGTTGTTGTTATTGTTTGAAGCATTTGGAGTAAGGTATAAAGGGTAAAGGTAAATCATCATTTTTTGCGTTTTAAACATTTTTACCCTTTTTTTAGTTTCCAATAGCTTATTCTTCTACTTCTACTTCAACTTCCAACACTCGTCATCATAATGAAGTGTGAAAGTACATTGACAACTAAAGCAATGGTGATTCGAGTTATTTGACAACATTTTATAGGTGCATCTTTGGCCTTCAGCATTTCCCAATGACCACAGGACTTACCCACATAAACCATCATTTTGCAGGAAAAGAGGGCCAGGTGCCACATCATATGGTGCCATCTTAAATAAAGATCAAGATTATAGTGGAGCTAAAGAAGAGGAAGATTTATTGATGAATATAAAGCAGTCTTAGAGACTACGCAAGAGATGGAAATTAGACTTCAATTTAGTTAGTTTTATTTTAAACTGAAAATTTAAGCGTATTTTGATAATTTTTCAGATGCATATTAGATAACAATGTACGTGTCTATGAAGTTTGAACTTTGGAACTTTGTTGGTAATGCTGTTGCTTTGATTTAGATCGCTCAATGGTTTCATTATTGATGTTGTTAATTTCTTACTAGTTTAAGATAAATTTATTTACTATTGAATTGAATGGATATCCAAAATTCCAAATGCATATGCATGTTTTCTTCTCTAAGTTCTCGAACTTTTGTCATATAAGGATAACTGATGGCTTCAACTTTTCAACTTTAACGAATCAAACACAAGCTCTTAAAACATGTAGGTCATAGAATGGTTCGGCAGGAATCTACGTTGAATGCCACAAGGCAGAGTCCAGCAACGATCCTCAAGACAATCACAATACTATTCCAAGGAAAAGTGCACCCAAGAGTATATAATGCACAAGCTATGAAATCACAGAGAAAGTGGAGAACAACCAATAAGACATAATTAAGAAACAAGTAAATGCAAGAAATGCAGCCAATACACAAAGAACAGACAGAGACCAAATTCCATCGACCGAAACCGTCTAAGAATTTGAATTCCAGCAAAGAATTGATATCCTCGAGGAGCCGGAATGGTTTCATGGAAAGGTCTCCGGTTATTATAAGCTGGCAAAATAACGAGATAAACGAGGCAGAAAATTAGGGCTTTCCCTTCCCTTACCATACCAACCGTAGGGACTCGGATGAGATGCTGTCTCACATTACAGTGGAAATCCGACGTCTCGCCTACACCAGGAGCTCCCCCATTCGAAACAGAAACCTTAATGGAACCCCACGGCAGCGCAATCCAGTCGTGCCCTAAAACCCCAAATTGGGTTGGTGCAAGCGTAGGGATGAGTGCGTTAAACTCTGAGAGATGTCATCGTAGCACCAGGCGCCGCAGATGTCGCCGGAATCTCTCACCGTGCTCTTAACTCAATATAGGCGGGTGACAGAGCCGATTATTCACACTCCTTGCTCTTTCTTTTCCTTCTTTTTTTTTGAAGGCCGATTTCCCCGGTTCCGGGTGAACCGGGACCACTGGATCCCAAAGAGCGGTTACAGTCCCACAAGAACCCTGAACATAAACAAACCGGGCCTCCCTTGGAGTTCGAGTCCGCGTCTAGGTCCACCGGCTCCTAGGTCCGGTTCGAAGTCTGTCTGGCTCCGGTTTCATTTGACAATATGAAACAGAGACGTGGATCTAAAAGCAAAAAGAAAAGTACTTGGAACAATCGGTTTCTAACTGGTTCTGTTTTCCAATAGGTTATCCGAGTTCAAACCAGCAACCCCTACAGTAATGGTGTTCATGGTTCAGTTTGGTTTGGTTCCAGCCTCAAGTTTGAACCAAACCCTTAATCGTGGTTCTTAGTATTTTGAGAACCGAACCAAACTGTGACATGATCATAATCGAAGTGAACCGAATCAACGGTTCTAGTCTAGTTCGGTTCTTAACCACGATTCTATTTGTTTGAGATTTGGCTAAAGATTGTCATGGGTAGCACTCTTTCCAAAAAAATAAATAATATTATATAGTCAATAACCACATATCATATATTAATATGATAAGAATGGGTGTATCTTAGCCAAAAGGCGAAGAAAGATATGCTTTATTCAAGCCCTTACAACCCATTCTACAAGTCCCCATGGATCTCCTCACTCCACTTGCCTTCTCAATATAGTACTACTTTTTTGTTTCTCAAAAAGTTTTCTTTGTAGTTCGGTTCGGTTCCAACACTGAAACCATAAATCAAACCCCCTCATTATTTCTCTTATGAGAACCAAACCACCGGTCCGACTCGGTTCCAGCAGTTCCTTGAACACTTAAATTATTCTAAGTGGCCTCATTAAGAATGATTACTTGATATTTCTTCACCTGAAAATGAATCGCTTATTGTTGTTAGAGAATGAGGACGCCACCTTAAATGGTTCAATTTCTTAAAATTGGGCGTGCTTATATGACTGAAACTGAACTAGACATGTCCGGTTCTTGTTTGCCCCAAAGAACTGGAACCGAACTCGATTCAGTTTCAGTTACAGAGCCCATAATCACATTTGGAGTCCACTTAGAGTTTACACTAAAACCGAAAAGACTGAAAAAATAAATAATTAGAAAAAATATATAAAATGGAACCAGAACCAATACGAACCACCACTTTAGGTTCCATGTCAGAATCTTAATTGAACCATGGCATCGTTAGCCACTTCTAGTTTTGGTTGGTTTCTGGTCCGGTTCTGTTCCAATTCAAATCACTAAAATTGTTTTAACCTCAACCGATTTCTTTTGTTTGTATTGTAAAGAAAATATTGACTACATTTTACTGCATAGTGCCCTTCAGCCAAAATTTGTAATTGTGAGCCTTGTATGACTTGACACGGCCAGTTCCGAGTAAACCAAAACCAGTATATCAAAACAAACTAGAGCCACCTCAAACAGACTAGATCCTACTAGATTCTGATTATGGCTTGGACCTGTCAGTCCTGATTCCAGTTTAAACTAAGAAAATGAGAAAGAATTTTTTAAAATATTAAATAATATATAATAAAGATATTAAAAATAAATTGAGAATGATAACAATAGATGAGAAAATATGAGAAAATCATTTAAGATAGTTTGATTATATAAAAATTGATCAAAGAAAGTATAAAAAATTAGATTGTAAAAAATTTAAAAGAGAAAGAAGAAGAATGTAAAAGTGTCAAGAGAAAATAACAAAGAATGATTTAGCTTATATTTATATTGATAATATATAATCGGGTTCTCCGACCCAGTATGAAAAAAAAAACTTAGTTGTTGATTCAAAAAGCGTATACAAAATCTTTAAAATGGAACGGGAACTGATGGTTCAACCGGCCGGTTTCAATTCCAATCTAGCTCCAGCTAGACGGGGGGATGAACTGCGGTTCTTAGTAAGTTGAGTTGTTCCAGCTAGAGACGATTCGCGAACAGGTCTGATTGTGGATTGAACTGACGCAAACCGAACGTCTTTGACCGAGAAAGAACAAGAAATTCTTTATTTTCTTTTATATACAGGAATTCACGGAAACTTGTTTCTGTCTGACAAGCTCCAAACGGAGATCTCCTTAGCAAGACCATTCTCTATTGACAGAAAGAGATTTTACAGAAAGCAACAAACTAAACAAAAGACCTTTGAGAGAAAGCATGTGATGCCACCGCTGCATCCACTCTGCAATATCCCTCCGGAAAACGTCGTCGAACCGTCCATAACCCAATTTAGCATGACCTTATGTGGGGGCAGTAGCATCCCTCGGCTCGTGCCTGGCTTCAGAAGCCTTATGTTCATTGGAGAAGCAAGCATGCGCCCGTCTGAATCGCGACCAGTCATCTTCCGGTTCATAATTCCAGTAGCTCCTGTAGACAGACGGGGATCTTTCGTCGGCTTTGCTGCAGGTGATTCTTGATAGTTCAACCTAGTACATTCACGCCGAATTTGGGCAGATGGTTTCATTCGGTCAAGCCATTACCCAGACTCTTCCCAACATCTATGTCTCGTTGCTGGATGTTTCGGTGTACACTTAGAGCAACGTCAAAAACATTTCGAGTTCGCCTGAACAAGTAATAAAGGTATGGATAAAGTACAAGAGAGCAAATAAAGTAACCTAGTGAATAAATTAGGGTTCCCACAAGTAAGGGTAAAAAAGTTAGTACCACTATATTGCCGACAGAATATAGTGAACAATTTACACAGAGCCTCTTCGCATTTTCAATATGAACGGATGCGGGGGGTAAGGAAGCTAGTCATACGTAATAAGATTTATATTGGTTCTTTAAATATCGAAACATTATCCAGTAAGCTAATGGAGGTGGTAGATAATATGATTCGGAGAAAGATTCATATTCTATTTACAAGAGACAAAGTGGGTTGGAGAAAAAATAAAGAAGATAGAGGATAAAGGTTTTAAATTATTGTACTCAAGTAAGGAAAAGGCTCGAAACAAAGTTGGTATTATCATAAATAAAGATTTAAAGGATAGTGTAGTAGATATACAACGATATGGTGACCGAATCATGACGTTGAAATTAGTGTTAAGAGTAGAGGTTTTGAATATAATTTGTGCTATAAGATGATTCAAAGGACTCCACAAAGGGAGATAATTTGTTTAGGAGGAGACTTAAATGAACATGTCGGTAATAAGGCATTAGGATATCAAGGTATTCATGAAAACTTTGGTTTTGAGAATATAAATGAGGAAGATTGGGAGATTTTAAATTTTTCTATGGCATTTGATCTCTTTATAGTCAATACAATCTTCAAAAAACGAGATGAACATTTAATTAATTATAAGAGTAGCTTATCACAAACACAAATTGATTACTTTATTTGTAGAAAAAAAGATAGAGCGTGTTGTAAAGATTGCAAGGTAATTATAGGAGAAAGTTTAACCACCCAACATCGACTTTTAGTTATGAATTTATAAATAAAAAAATAGACAAAGAAGAAAAGAGTGCATCAAGCTATTCGGACTAAATGGTGGAATCTCATAAGTGAGAAAGAAGATATATTTAAATAGAAAATCCTTCAAGGAGATGCTTGAAATTGTGTTAGTACACCTTGTGATATGTGAAACAATGACTATGCATATTAGGAAAGTGGCGAAAGATGTGTTAGTTAAATATAAGGGAGGTGTACCAACACAAAAAGAAACTTAGTAATGGAGTGAAGTAGTGCAAAATAAAATTAAGGTAAAGAGGGCATGTTACAAATTAAATTATGCTAAGAAAACTAGTGAAACTTTAGAGACTTATAAGAAAGCAAAGAAGGAAGCGAAAAAGGTTGTCAGTAAAGCAAAAGCTAAATTTTGGGAGGATTTATATAAAAACTCAACTTAAAAGAGGGTGAAAGAGATATTTTTATCATAGCTAGGGTTAGAGATTAGAAAACTGAAATTTTTAATTTGGTTAGATGCATCAAAGACAATGATGAAAAAATTCTAGTGGCAAATGATGATATAAGAAATAGATGAAAAAATTATTTTTATAAGCTTTTTAATAAAAATAAAGATGTTAGTATTAGCTTAGGAGAGTTAACCAAATAAAAAATATATAAACCACAATTTCTACCGACATATTCAAAAGAATGAAATCAAAGAGGTTCTTAAACATGTGAATGGTGATAAATTGGTAGGATCAGACAATATTCTTATAAAAGTTTGGAAAATACTATGAGAAATAGGAATCACTTGGCTTAAAAGAAATATGGATAAACCAAAAGATCCCTAAGGAATGGAGAGTGAGTACACTTATACCCATATATAAGAACAAGGGAGATATTCAAAATTGTATGAATTATCGAGGTATCATGTTAATGAGTAATACTATCAAATTGTGGCAAAAATTATCAAGCATAGGTTAAGACAAGTATTAAGTACAATAGAGAACCATTTGGATTCATGCCAAGCATATTTACTGTGAGACATCTTATGGAACATTTTAGAGCAAAAAAGAAAGTTCATCACATGATATTTATTGATCTAAAAAAAACTTACGATAAGGTACCAATGGAGGTTATTTGGAGAACTTTGGTAAAAAGAGGTATCTCATTGACATACATTAACCTTATAAAAGACATATATGATAGTGCAAAAACATGTGTGAGAACTCATAAAGGAATGACAAACTTCTTTAAAGTTAATATTGGGTTACATCAAGGATCAACTTTAAGTTCATACTTATTTATAATGGTGATTGATGAGTTAACAAAAAATATTCAAGATTAAGTATCTTGGTGTATGTTATTTGCAGATGACATTGTGTTAGTAGAAGAGTCTATAGAAAAAGTTAATAGAAATTTGGAACTATAGATGAAAGCATTAGAAAGCAAAGGCCTCCGACTTAGTAGAACAAAGACAGAATATATGGAATGTAAGTTTGATCATTTGGTTACTTCAGAGGACATAAAAATTAAAATTGACACACATTGCATCCCCCAAAGGAAAGTTTTAAATACCTAGGGTCAATTTTTTAGAGTAATGGAAGAATTGATGGAGATGTTATGCATAGAATTAATGCTGGTTGGTTAAAATAGAGAGGAGCATAAGGTATTCTTTGTGATAAGAAGATATCATTAAAGTTAAAAGGTAAATATTATAGATTTTATGGTTCTGAGTGTTGGGCGGTTAATCATTAACATGTACAAAAGATATCTGTAACAGAAATGAAGATGTTGAGATGGATGAGTAGTCATACAAGAAAAGACCCGTATACATAATGAGGTTATTAGAAACAAATTAGGAGTGACACCAATAGAGGATAAAATGAGAGAACATCATTTAAGATGGTTTGGACATATAGAAAGAAGATCAGAAGATCATGTAAGAAGGTTAGAAAAACTAAATTTGAAAAGTATTAAAAGAGGTAGAGGACGAAAGTGTTGGAAAGAAATAAAAAAAATGATATAGCTTATTGTGAGTTAACGGCTAACATGACACATGATAGAGCTCTGTGGAAACAAAGAATCTATGTAGCCGACCCTGTCTAGTATGAGAAAAGGCTTAGTCGTCGTTGTTGGTGTTTGTACAAAGTTTTCAGACAATGAGAAGCAAAACAAAAAGAGCACAGGAAGTGCAATATTGGTAGAGCCTACAAAGGCTCTACACGCCTGGTTGGATGGCATGGATAAAGGGATTCAAGCTAAAGGATGTCAAAAGCTGGGTATACTGCACAGCTACATCCTACTCCTATGCAGATAGACGCCAAACTTTACTTGACACCAGGGCCATTTAGAAATCGAGTTGTTTCACTTCTTATGCCTGCCAAACTCCCATCCCTTGCCATCTGCTTCAAATGTATCACGAGCATACATTCATAATTACTTGTTCCTTCAGAAAACAGAATAATCATAACTAGCCATTGTATATCTAGTAACCGGTGATGATTGATACCAATCCTCCCAAGTCCTAACTAAAGCTGATATTGAATTCCAAAACAACTGGGAGCTCTTCTTTCGTATCAAGACTCCTTTCACCTAACATGGGCCACTCTTGAAGTCTCAATATACGTTCATGTATAATTAAGATTTTCGTCTCAACCCTCTCTGAGCAACACCAATCTATTTATAATATTTTGTATCGCTTCCGATTGTCTCTTTACAAAACTTCAATTGTCTTCCACTTTTCCCAATTACTTGGAAATTTACATTGTTTCAACCTTTTTCAATTGTTTATATAAAATGAAGCTTCCCAGTTTTCCTTTAATTGTAAACCTTCATTTCTTAAAGAATCCTTTTCCCCAACCTCATACATTATGCCTGACAGCTTCACATCATATGTGGCTAGTGGTCGAATTAGCCTTCACGTACTCTACAACCTTTGAACAGTAACCTGCATTCATCAATCTTTCCCATTTTTCAATCTAGATCATGAACATTCATTCCTGGTCAAACTCTGCATGTGGGTTTGCATTGATATGATCCCTCGTGCAAGCAAGCAATCCATGCATTACGTTAGTACTCCATCAAACTGCACACAAACACTCAAATATATGAATCATCTGTATCTGCACCAAATGGGGTTCCTTTAAGCAGAGGCAGATCGAGAAATTAGTTTAGGGCTGGGGCAAATAGCCAATGGCGGATCTAGAATTTTTCGTGGGTGGGACGAACTCGAACTATGTATAATGGCCATGGATCCAATCGTCCAGTAACTTGTTCATTGGTTTCCCAAATTTCAGGCCACTGCAAATAACTATGCATTACAGGCCACAAACATGACCGTTGACTATGGTTTTTTGTTGATTATTCAAAGTTGGGGTGGGGTGGATGCCCGGCCCACCTCGGCTTAATGTAGATCCGTTGCAGAATTCTCTTTGGTTCACACATCATTTTCTATACCATATTCAATAGATCGAATCTGGGGCTAAATACAAGCATATGATACTGATACATGCACCTAAAATAACTGCACTGCATATAAATGCACCCCAGGTTCGATGGCCAAGCTGTACTGGGTTCGTCCTGTGATCAAAACAGATATTCGTACACCCGGCCTTTCTTGTCTAGCAATACACTGAATCAAGTGAAAGAATCATCATTCCTTTCCTTTATTACCTCGGGGGGTAGGAAATTCAGAGCCGGCTCAATGGACAACGGGGATGGAATAGCTGTTGGCTTCGCTTCGCTCATCCAACTCCAAAAGAACACTATCGTTCATAAAATACTTCGCTTGGCTCATCCAACGAGGTGAACTTCGTTCAGTATAAAACCTCGTTTATAGTGTGTCGCTTCACTATCAAATCCCTGACGCTGGTAAGGCCATCAGGATGATAATTTATTACATGAGATATCAGCATCTACGCCAGTCGTGGATCTATAGCCCATGGTGGGCTATCATAAATAGTTCGCCCCACCCTAAACCATTTGCAATCATTCACCCACCCTAAAAGAGTTTCTAAATCCGCCATTGTCTATCATATAATTTGCTCAAATAAGTTTCTATCACAGTTGTTTCTTTTTCAGTGAAACTAACTTTTGAGGGGGTGGGATAACTCACTGTAAAACTTCAAAACTAGGAGATCCTGGCCTCGGGGGTCTATTGTGGTCATCTTTAAGGTAAAAGGTTGAGATTAAATTAACTGAACTGCGCGAAGAGCGATAGCTCACCTGGTTAGGGGGTTGACTCACAAGTTGAAGGTGATGAGTTCAATACCTGGGGCTTGTGTCTGGTTTCAGCCTCTAATTCTATCAAAGAAATGAAACTCTGTACAGCTTGTTTTGGAGTTAAATTAATATAACACAAGATAGAGCAGAATGGCGACTAAGAATCTACGAACGGAAAAAGATTGATGAAAAGAACCAAGTATTTCTTTCCATGTATCTAATGAAAATAAATGAGATGCGCTCGCTAATTTATAGTGCGAAACTTGTAGGTAAATGAAGCTTTGGACTTAGGTATTTAGTGGGAATTTCCATCTGCGGAGGAGCCTTGATGATTTGCTTTCTTATAACTCAAGAAGAGCACACAAAAACCCTTTAAAAGTGTGAAGCAGCTAAAAAATTCTTAAGCAGGCAAACTTGTATAAAAAAATACACACATACACGCCCTCTCTCTCTCTCATCCCTTAGTTTCCCACTCTTGTCAACTTTCTACGAGGTCTGTAGGACAAACCCAAAAATTGGGTACGTCATGGGCATGCATGCACACACACAGATAGTTCTAAGTAAAGGTCTTTAGATACATAATCTTGCATTAACATTTTCATAGTTTGATCTTAGAAATAAAACGGTTAAGATGATAAAAACAAAAAACGTTATCTATAGAATATAACGGTACTTTTTTACTTTAAAATCTTCATGTTTCGTCATGCCAATCGAGATGTTCATGCATGATATATATATATATTGCTGTATGCGTGTCTCGATTTGAATATTATGTTTTATTGGTGTTAGGTTCAACATATATTTACATTAGAAACAGTTGCGGGTAAGTCGGCCAACATGATTGCCCAGAAATGATTTGTAGTAGTCAAACCTTACAGGCGCAATGATCAGGGTGCAACGATTGACATGATTCTTTTGTACTACCTCTGCATTTTTTGGATCTTCCAATTAGTTCTTTTAGTATCTGTTGGTTCTAGATAATTATAATTTGGTCTTCTTGATTTGACATTTGTGGTTTTTCTTAATTAAATTAATTAAAATGAGATCTGGGCAATGACCAGTTTACTTTATTTCCTGTTATTGAGTTTTAATTTAGTATTAACTAAAAATTAAATAGATCACATAACCAAAAAATTTGAGTAAATTACCTTAAAATAGTTGGAAATGTTCCGCCAACCTCCGGAAATGTTCTGTAGATCATCCGAAAACCTCTTATTTGAACTAGTTAAAGCCAGTTCAACTGGATTAGTTAGTACCAGAAAATCCAGTTGATTAAAGAACAAAGAAAAGCTGCGAGACCGTTGACTCAACTGTTTAGCACTGCTGCTGCTGGGGAGTTTGACTCCAAAAGGGTGCATGCAAGTGTTAAGCTTTGGAAAGAAGAAAAAAAAGAACCAAGAAAAACTTTAGATTGTTGTTGAGGTGATTGGTCATATTTTAATGTGAATCTTTCAAATCATTGCAGTATTCATAACTCAAGTGATTAGAAAAGCTTTATGTGGTCAGATCTTCTTCTGTTTTTGAGTTAAATGCTAATACGACACATGATCGATGAAAAGCGACTGTTAGGGAAAGATAGCTGGTTTAGGTTGCAGTTAGGGAATGCTGTGCACTCGGCCCAAGGATCACTTGATACATCATATATAGCCCGGCCCACATCATCCATTTTCTTCTCTATACTTTATCCTATCTTGCATCTCAAAAGAAGCAGAAGCTAGTGACCTATAATTGGAGTAGAAAATATCTTATAATTATGTGTGTGTGTGCATGCATGTATGTATATATATGCATACATGTGGATGTGTGTGCATGCATGCATGTATGTATATATATGCGTGCATATGGATGTGTGTGTTGCCACATGTATATACACATATATGCACGTACTACATTCAACTTTTGCTAGTACACATACAGAGACACACATATATGTACTA
>JAYKKT010000088.1:2717500-2810000 GCA_036023115.1 Brasenia schreberi | reverse complement strand
CGTGAGCTGTGGCTGTTGTCTTGGGCCTTCCAACCATGCCCCACCATTCGATTCTCGAGAGAGAGAGAGAGAGAGAGAGACTCAGCTTCGCTGCTCTCCACTCTGGTGGTCATTGATTGACATATCAGTGTTGTAATATTGCTTTGTACCTTCACGAAATGCATCTGTATTCAATGAGAACCTTTTCAGTGGCCTTCTGGCCCTCCTAGGGCTGTCAATGTAGATGAAATTTTTTGTCATAAATTTGAAAGAAAAAATATATGTTTAGGGTCTTGGGTTTTAATCTGTAGATCCCGAGTCGATAGCTGGGGTGTGCATTTGGTTGGGCCAGCTGGTCTAAATAATCCTTTCATCCAAGACTTCCGTAGCAAAACTATAAATATGGTTTTAACATTAATGTTCACCATTTACTAATAATATGTCAGTGGAAAATCTAGGAAATGCTTTAGGGTAAGGCGACTAGGTCATAAAACTTTTGGGACGGTGCAAACTATATATTATATGATAAGTATTTAATAGTACAATAATAACAATTAAACTTTTTTTCATTTTAGATGGGTCGGTTACATGAATTTTTTATTTTCATAGAGCTTGATCATGTGTCATATTAGTAGTTAACTAAAAAAAAACTAGTTGTAGTAAAGACAGAGATTGCTTTCATTGTATCTCAGTTGCGTAATGCGTCACTAATAAGGAACACCTCAACAAAATGTTCATAATATCTACAATCTATTACAAAGTTTTACTTTGTGTGTTGGAAGCCTAACATTATTCTACACTTTTTATTAATCATCTAAATTTTGGTTGGTGTGGATGTACCATTTCACTATGTTATTAATGTTGCACGAAGATGCTGTGAATGAAGGCTAGCTTTTAGTTTGCCAGCTTCGTTGATGTCACCTTGTGTGAAATTCATCTAATGCCAGGCTGTTGGAAGCCTAACATTATCCATTTTGATCTGATGATCTTTTAGCCTTTGCCTCTTTACAGTAACTGCCCAAGGGAAGGTGAAAATCATGTAATATGCATTTTACAGCATGATGATAATTCCAGAGAGTTTTCATTCCTAGCTGCATCAGGTCTTCTGTGTGTGTGCGCGCGCACCTTCACGTGTGTGTGCCTGCATGAAAGAAAATAAAGATGGGAGAGGCTTTTGTGAACAGTAAATGTTAGTAGCTCCCTAAGGAAATTCTTTTGTAGAGAACTAGTGACAAAAAATCCTTTTGTCACTATTTCATTATTTTCATGACAACTTTCTTTTCGTCATTAAGAATTGTGTCACTAAACTCATTTTCTTGTAGTGATAATATGAAAATTATGACGGACTTAAGTTTTGAGCCTACTTAATTACCCAGCGCATACTACTGGTTCTGGTTACTCCAAAACCTACAACAGGAACTACTAGTTTTGGCATGGTTCCAAGGTTGGTTTTTGAGAGGTTCTTTATTTGTTTTTTATGCATGTTTGACTTTTTTTATTTCATAACTTAGTTTATAATGATATGATATTAATATATATTTAATGATTTATTATTACATAAAACACCATTTACATAATGACCTTAAAATAAAAATATATATGTAAATATTTAACATTAGATTAATACATTTACATACATTAGAAAAAAAATCATAATGAACTTGATCATAATTCATTTACTTTTGAATTAAGCCTCTTGGATATTCTCTTGATTAGAGAGAAATGAAAGCTCATGCAATTTTCACTTATGTTTTAATATACACCTTTTACTTAAAGTCCTATTTCTGGACATAAACATGACTTCATGCTTACGTTCTATTACCAATGGTATATGTACTACTTGTTTCATTAGTAGTATAAACATCTTTTGTGTACATGTCAACTGGTATTACTTCACCTTCATGTACTCGACATCTAATCATCTAAGCAAACTTGATCTTTCAATGTCTGCAAGTTATAAGTTGAAGCATTGTTCATCTTCCAACTTGCAATACATACTTTCTCCACACCAACATTTCATGCTAGAACAACAAGAATGTCCTTAGTAATGAAAGATAAAATATGATAAATAACAAGATACTCTCTCTACCATTTTAAAATAGCAAATTCTTTTCCATCCATCCTCATCATCTTCAAATTTGTAAGAATCATAATGAATAGCAACAAATGCCTCAAACTTAGTCAAATCTATAGATTTTAGATACTTGCTCAGCCTTGATTTTAAAATATAAAAAAAAACTTACTACCAGAAGAGAAAGATATAAGATTGACATTGCCTTCTTATTTTACTAGTGAAACAAAATGACCATGTGCAACACTATAATCTCTATATAATTGATTGATGGTTGAGCTTGTATCAATAATTATGCTATTGATATCTCTAAGTTTGTTTAATGAAAGAGAAGCATAATTAGTAGTCAATATATCTTCTAAGCCATCTAATTTTAATCTAGGGTTTAACGTAGCAACAACTAAACTAATAGGAGTAAGATCTGTATAAATAATAAAACTATTTTTCTATTACGTCATGTATATACTCGATCAAGTAAAGAGTGTTTCGATAATATGCTAACGTAAAGCTACTTTTACAACTTGACAAACCAATAATTGATATGTTGGATCGTAAATAGGAGATAACACATGTATAATGTTGTTAGAGATAGATAAGATATCCAAAAGACTTTCAAACATCCAAATTAAACTCAAACAAATTCCAATGTACAAATAAAGATGCATAAACTCATTTAATAAGTTTGTACAAGGCATAACTGCATACAACATTTGATAGGTTGAATTTCAATGATGTCCAACCTCCTTTCGAAATTTTATTAGCTTTCTAGTTTTTTAATTACAAAAATCAATTCATTTATTCTTAATGTTAAGCTAACCTCATAAAAAATTAAGAGCGTCTTTGATATGCTATATTTCAGGTATTAAAATTTTCAAATCATCTTATACATATAAGTTAAGCATATTACAACAACAAGAAACATGAAATTTTACTCATAGCTTGACAATCAACCTGTTAGGTTGTCCTCGTACTCAGGAGGCAGGCACAATGGGTGCTCGCCTTTAAATTTAAAACTAAACTTTTTTATTTTTAAAAACGACAGGTGGGGGACCATGCCGAATCAGTCCACGGTTTTCGACAACCATTAAGCGGTTCGGATCAACAGTTCCAAGATGGTTTCAGACAGTTGGTTTGAATCGGACTTAAACCTTCGTGTAACTTCCTGATTTTAGTCCAATTCATAAATTATCATCAGAACCATAATCGAACCGAGAGACCCCTGCTCCAGTTTCGGGTATTAGGCGGTTTGCAGTTCGGTTCATTTCAGTTTGAATTGTCGGGCCAATTCAAACAGCCCATGTCCACCTTGCACTTGTGAATGCACACACACATATACACAAATACACACACACACACACACACACACACACACACATATATATATATATATATATAATTCGATCGTGTAACCTCTAATACGTGCTCCAACTTTTACTTTTAAGGGGCGTCCATGTTATTAAAAAGTTATAAATACAAAAGATACCTTATTACACTTATGCCCTAGAAATCGTAACCGAGTCAGGATTGAGCCTGTTCTCATTTGAGGCGCAAACTATTCGAAGTTGAAAAAACCATTAAAATTTTTGACGTAAAAAAGTTAGAAAAATATACAAGACTAGCGATTTGGAATTGTCGGTTCCAGTTGCATGGATGGTGGAATCGGAATTGAACTGGGTGTTGTATGGTTTTGCGTTTAGTTTCAGTCAGTTTTTGACTTGGTTCGGTTCTGGTTGGATCCATCAAACAAGTTTGGGCCATGTCCACACACGTGTGGGCGTGCATGCACGTACGTGAACATGTGCGTCATGTATGTATTCTAATGCTTTCCAAGTACCTATTATCACGCATCGGACCTTTAGTCACCATAAAGTCAGCATGTTTAACTACATGTTAGATCTGATTTCATAATGATCCAAGGGCGATTTGAGTTTATGATAATCCAAGGTCCTTGCTAATAGGCACTAATACTAGCAACTCTCTCTCTCTCTCTCTCTCTATATATATATATATATATATATATATATATATATATATAATTGATTCCTTAATGATAATAAAAATTATACAACCTTTCCATTTAAATTGAAAAAGAATAGAGGTGTGATTTCAAGACTTCTCCTATACAAGTTTGGGTTGACCCAAAACCAAACCTGAGCCAAATATGTTAGGGTTTACATTCAACAGATTCACTAAATATTAGGCATAACCTACAATAATGCGGTACACTGGGTCAGCTCACCTTGCAGGGCGCTTGACTCACAAGATGCAGGTCATGAGTTTGATTTCTTGGATAATTCGAGTTACCCGGCTTAGTCTCCCAGTCGTAAACAAAAGGTAGAAAAATACAATGATGAGGTTTTTTTTTACTAATGCCGAATCCAACCCGAAGTCTTGTAGTATGCTTGAGCCGTTTTGTAGCTCCACCTTGCACTTACATCACCATGACATGCTGAAATGTGAGCACACTACTTTTACTATCCTCACACTCCTAATTTAAAAAATACTAAAACTACCCCTAAAGCAATTTCTCTCTCCTCTTCATACCCAATTTTAACATTCCTTTCTTTTAGTCCAATGACCTGCATTTTGTTCATTTCGAGCTATTATTGCTTTCTTCACAGCTAAAGAATACATTATTATTATCTTACAAACTTCATTGGAGATTTACGAAACAAGAAAGAAAAAAACTGAAAATAAATAGACAATTGATCCAACCGATTTTCAGATCAAGGTTTTGTGAGTTGGTTCTTAAAAATATTTTGGTATTTTTGTAGGTTTGTATTGTTTTTGTGGGTTTTTTCGTTTTGGATGATATTTTATGGTTTTATGTCAAAGGATGGACTCGTTTGATTTTCGATTTGAAACATGGTATAGGCGAGAAACATGACAAAACAATGTCTCTCCTTGAAGGCGAGATGCTGTTGAGCTATGTCTCTTTCCAAGGAGAGATGTGCTTAGGTTGTGTTTCTCATGTTATATGTGTATGTATACTTTTAAGCTCATATCCTTTTATGTATTATAGAATGATAAATAATTCGAGCGAAAGCACTTACGATAGAATAGATTTAAGAAGACAATGACTGATCAAAATAGTTACTATACCGAGAATAAGTAGATTGAAATGATTATAATGCACTAGATGATGTATTAAGTAACTGGTTGATCGATGAAGCAAAATAAACATTTATTGAGTGCGAGGGTGATGTACTTGACTAGTCACTCGTATTTTGATAGATGATGTGTTTAGCAATTGTAGTAAGTTTATCAAATATTGAAGGATGTTGGAAGAGAGCATAATATTGTTATTGTTATTCTTTGTTCGAAGAATAAATGTGTAACAAGTAAGATATGGCTTGAGTATGAAAGGAGTGATAAATACATGAGTGAAAAATATTGATGTTAAAAATAGTAGGTCGATGGATACTAAGAAGGGAGAATATGTATTTTATTGACAAAAAAGAGTGTAGTTGATGGTTACTAGGAATTGAATGTAGCAAATGAGACACATAACAACTCTCTAAGCTTGTATCTTAAAGGGCATGCTTTTATAGGAAGATTGAGTGAATCTAGGTATAGTATGTCAAAGGACCTTAAAAAAAGTCATTGGAAAGCAAAGCAAATTTTTATACATTTAGTGGGTTGATTAGGTAAATGTTAGTACGACAAGACATATTTACAACATTACATATATTTCCAATATTGGGGTTTGATAGCAGTATGGGAGAAGGCTTAGTTGTTGTTGTTTGGAGTTTGATAGCACATATATTCTAGAAAAACTATTACATGATCTAGACTCTCATCAATATCATATATGATATCATAAACTAATTGATATGGATATTATCAATAATATTATATTTGCACATCCTCATTCATTGCAATTATTACATGCATTTCCATGGGTATTTAAGTTTGATAACACATAAGATAAATATATATGAGTTTTGTTTCATTTTTTCTAAATTTTGGTTTGTATGTAGTATGTAACAATTATATATGCTTTGTATTTTATAGGTACAAGATACATTTTCTTGAGGTTGTCGAGTTTACATCAACCTCAAAGATTTTTCTATAGCATTCACTTTTATAAGTGTAGAAAAGAAAGAGAATTATGTTTGAGTATTGAGATATGTGATAGTATTATGTATTTTAAACAACTTTTCAAGTGTAATATTGAAGTATTATTATAAAATTGATAAGGAATAAAGAGATGGTGAGTATAGTGTAACTTGGAGGGAGATCATCCACTCATCATATAAGAGAAATTATAAGGAGGTAGTGGAGATAATGAAATTGAATTAGAAAAAATTTCTTATGTTAAAGAAGAGTGATTGGATATATATAAGGAAAGAATTGTCTTAGCATAAACAAATAAGATGATTTATTATGGTATAACTAATAGGTATATAAAAATGGTTGTTAATACATAGATATCATCTATATTTTTGAATCTTGTAATGATTGTTTATTAACAATTGTTAGGGTGAAAAGTGCGCACCTAAGCTTCAAAGGTTAATCGGTAGTTCAACTAGGAGATTTGATACAATTTTAAGACAAATACATTTATTGATTGAATTGCAGATTACACACAAGATTTCATATACCTCTTATTATTTCATGGTGTATTTTTTTATAGATGTATATGACTGATTGCTCTCTTCGATGTCTCCTAGCATTCCATCTTTGCAATGATACTTGACATAAAAGTATCAATAATTAGAATTGACTATTATATGAATATATTGGGATATATATACAAGTGAAAGAACCAAGAGATGATATTATACATAACATTGAGGAATATGATTATATGTTATTTGTATTATATCTTTAGATTTGCTACAAAAATTGTTGGGCTTCACTAATTTGTTTTTATGTCTTCATGAGTTCTTAAATAATTGACTTCATACTTATTGCAAATATATACAATACGAACTATAGAGCTCTTTCTCAGTGTTTGTGTGTAGCTTTGTGTGGTATATAATGTCCTTCCCGTCTCATCCTTTCCCATCCTCTACTATATTTATTTATTAAATAAAAGCATTATTTCAAACAATTGTGTATATTGAGCACAAAGAGTGACAAACCAAAATGTTATTCATTACAAACATCATTTATATATATATAAAATATAAAATAACATACCAAATACAATATGTAAACCCCATGTACAATATATCATCCCAATGCGTGGATCATTTGCAACACCGAGCTCATGCATCCTCACAATCATTCTTATATATAGCCATCAATGTACTTATTTGCAGCATTGTTTACAAACATCCATTGGTTTGCTCATGATTCTTCATCTAACCATTCTAATCGCATTCTAACTTTGAAAGATAGAAAATACTCATAAATCAATATCTACAATTAAAAATATATAACTAAGTTGTTTAAATATAAAAAATAACTATATAAAAGATATTATAAGAAACAACAATAGTACACATTTTTGCCTAAAGCAAAGAAGTATATTCACTAAGTTATTGAGCCTCTATTTGAGATGACTTTCCTAGTTGTATGTAAAGTATACTTATGTTGTTGCATCCCAAGTATAATTGTTAACCCTTTAGTCATGATGTGTCAATAGATGCGTGATCGTTATTGGTACGATATCTCTAGACTTATCCTAATATAATATATAACCTAACTGGTACAACAAATCTAATAAAGTATTATTTTTGTTGCTCATTATCCTTCTCAAAAAATCATTTTAGAGAACCTCAAACTTAATGCCTCTTAACTTAATCTTTAACACTACTTTATCGATGATTATCTTCAATATATTGCTCAAAATGTCTTCCTTATAATCATCATCTCTTGTGTTAAGGCAATAAGTTTTTCTTCTATTGAAAGACTAAATATCTTGTATACATCATAAAGTGTGATAGTCATCTCACCCATGGCATGTGAAAATTGTTTGTATCTACTTGTGACAACTTCATGTAACAAACCTTACTGCCTAATTAAACCCACTCTAATATGCAATCTCAACCCAATTATCAGGATTCACACTTGTTTTCTCCACTAACCATACTTTGCCAATAGTATACATTGTGTAGGTTGATACAACTTTTCATATTATTTATATGTTTACATTTATATAATTAGTTGAAATAGTGAGTATTGATATTTCACGTACAATTTCACTAAAGTCAGAAATTACCTCTTGTATTGATATTTCACGTACAATTTCATTAAAGTCGGAAATTACCTCTTCATAACAGATCTTATAAATAATATGACTTTTAAAGCTGAGTAGTACCAACATCAAGTACCCTATCTTATATCTCCTATCGAGTGAGAGATATGTTTGGGCCGTGTCTCCCACCAAGAGAACCCGTATAGGGGAGACACATTTGTCCACAGCTCGAAGCAGAAACCTGATGAGTTCTCTAACGAGAATATGATAAAAAATAATGAAAACAACAAAACACAACAAAAGTTTTTTGAGTTCTAAACCGTGTGTAAGACTCTAACTGAAACTGATCTTGTTTTTGTTCGGATTTTATTCTTGATTCCAAGAAAACCGAAACTGGCCATGTCTCTAACCCTTTACCACTCAACAACATTTTCCATATCCATTGTTGACAATATATATAAATAAATAAATAAATAAAATATATATATATATATATATATATATATATATATATATTGGAGAGAGAGAATGACATGCTGGCAACATCCGTACTAGCATATCTTAACAAATATCAGTCATTTAATTTCAATAGTTTGAGATTGATATTTAATTTTAAAAAAAGTTGTTTGTTGATTCATACCCATTTTGCTTTTAAATTCAATTAGGAGCCATTCAAATTAAAGATAGTTGAAATTTATTTTTTTAACCATGGGGTAAGATGAAAACAAGGAGGTGATGTAATTGCATAAAATAACATAAAGTAGTAGGAAAGGTAATTCCACTATTCTCATAAATACACACCCACTCACATGCACTCATGCAAACAACTAGCACACAAACAAACAAACAAACACACATATATGTATGTATTTATATATATAAAAAAAAAATTAAAGTGTTATGAACATCGGGTTCACTGTTTTCTTTTCGAATATCAAAGATCGTGGATTTGTGCAATATATCTCATTTATATATAGAGAGATAATGATAAGTACTCAAATCTAAACAAACATTTTACTTATCAACAATGAAGATTTGAAGTAAAAGCATGGTTATATTTTTTATAATTTTCTTATCATTTCAATTGTTCATCTCAAAGATGGAAGGATAAAGTTATAAGATTTGAGCATTTTCTACCATATATATATGTCCAGACAGAAATTGATAAATATGTGGACCTCATTCATGATTAAAAATCTCAACTATTAAATCATTGAGATGAACTGTTAAAATTTAAATTTTAAAAATAAAAAGTACATTATGCTTTTGTAAGTATATTAAATATATCTAATAGTAAATTAATGCACTAAAAAAATATCTCAATTAAAAGTCAAAAGATCTGACATGCAGACCATAAACTCTCACTCTCTCTCTTTCTATGTATGAAAATACGTGACGTCAGGTGTGCTCATACGTGTCAGCAGCATTAAAAACTAGGGTTAGCTTAGAGCGTCAGACTTCGAAACATCAAAGCGGAAGTCAAAAAATCAGTATTTTACAGCTCAGCAGCCTCCTCCTGAGCATGAGATCTTTCTCTTACACTGCCTCAGTAGTACAATTATCTAGGGCTTCCCCCCAATAAATATTTTGCAAAATTCCAAGCCATGCCCTTTCTTTAGTAAAGACTAAATATTTAACAATTTTCGCCCTAACTTATGAAATGAAAGTTGAAGGTCCAGACTCCCAAGTGCACGATATCCATTTCCAAGATGGATTCGGATCTAGATCTTGAGGTTCATATAATTTGTATGATCCAAACCCCACTAGTTTAAACTAACTAGTGCACAATGAGCAATAGCTCACTGGTTAAAGGGGACAACTCACAAGTGGAAGGTCACAAGTTTGATACCTAGGCCGTGCATCTGGCTGATTCCTCCTGATTATACCCAAAGAAATACTTATCACAAATTTTAGTATTTATCAAAAGAAAAAGAATATGATCTTTGCTTGCCTACATTGATTTTTTCCAAATTTTGACACAAGCCTCTACTATTAAGGGTGATCATTACTCAGTTATAACCGAATAACCAAACTGAATCAAACCGAAAATTTTGATTTAGTTCGGTTTTAATTTACATTTTTATGAAAATTGGGTTTGTCGGATCAATTTCGGTTTCGAAGGATCCAAAAAGGAATAACCGACAAGGCCTATTCTCCATAGCATGTCACTTTGGTCCTACATAGTTGCAATTCAAGGTTGTTCCCACATTATTTACTCATATATAGGGAACCTGAAAATGAATTAAAGATGATGAAGCACACGATTATCAAACATCTCCACTTTAATAATGTAAATGCTTATTAGTATATGTGCTTCAATGACTTTGTGGTGTAAAAATTATAGCTGCTAAGTAGGACACTCAACGTGGTGATGCTCACTGCAACTCAATATAATTATATGAATGTGATTCTCTTGCTTAGTGAAGTTTGCACACATATCTTAGAATTGACCAAGGATGGTGATGTGTTGGGTTGGGGCGAACCTGGACCTAAACCTTAACCGGGTAGGTACGGCTTCACATTATCTTTTTCTGATAGGTACGGGACAAAATCGAGTTATATATGTCTCATACACACAAACAGACATATATACATATTTGTGTACATTTGTATTTGTACATACATGTATGTACATATATAAACAAACAAACATATATATACATATTTGTGTATGTTTGTATATGTACATACATGTGTGTATATATATATATATAGGTTGGGTATGGATCGGGCATCTTATTCGAGTTTTGGGTTCAGGTATTTCCTGCCCCATTCTTATTGAAGTTGAATGTGTTGGGTCTATATCGTCATCCCTAGAATTGACTGAACCAACCGATGCACACCCTTATCTATCATTCTAGACCAAAATATAAGCCCACATTGTAGAATGCAAAATCTATAATATTTCATACTTTATAACTGGTTTCATTAAACAGAAAATTTCGTTTTATATTAAACGTACAATTCTTTTAGAAAAGATAGACGTAAGTGAAGATCTCAAAATCCCGATTTGATCCCATAATCCTCCATCCTAAGAACCTCATGTGAACTTAGGTATATAATCCCATGAGAATGTGTTTCCAGTACTTGCAAGAGAAAACGAATAAGAGAAAGCTAATGTGAATCACCAAAGTCGTGCTCGTAATTTGCATTTTGAACTCTTAGAATGGACAATGCAATAGCTTGATTACAGTGACATAAAGAACGACAAAAGGAAGCATTCATATAATTTATTCCATATAAATTCAAGTATTTATTTTTCACTCAAATAAGCACCAAATAACAATCCAAAGTACTATTATGAGTTGCTAGAGTAACGCTTTTTGTGACATAAATGAAAGATAAAATAAAAGAGACGACCATGTGATCATTTGACAAAGCTCACAACACCAAGCTTAAGAGAGTGAAGATCTCAAGAAAGTCAGAGAAAAGGCCATATAAGCAACTTTACTTAATACACGATTAGTGCCACACGTTAGAAAACATTTTAAGGATTAAGCAAAGTCCAGTTGGGAATCGAACCCACGACCTGCGTCTTTGCTTATAAGCTGTAACTGAAGCTCATAGCAAGTGTCAATCAAATTTGATGGTGCAATTTCATAATGATACTAATAATAATATCATCATTATTATTAGTAATAAATTAGTAAAATGTCTGTCATCATCAATTTACGAACTCTAACAATAGTATCGTTTATGTGCTTTCCACCCAAAATTAGGAAAAAATGATATTATTTAGATGATTGTACAGATACCAAATTCAGAGAATGGCACTGTCTGTAAAAACCAATAATTAACAAGGGTAATTCCCTGGTTCGTCTTGTATAATTGATGCTGCAAACCTTTCCTTCTTTCTCCATAGTGCCTCGAGTCATATGCAACCCCCCCTCCCCTCTGTGTGTGTGCCACTGCTCTCCGAGATACCCGGTGGAGATGTATAATAGATTCGTTTGTTGAATTCCCTTCCACTTGATAAGAAAGTCAGCGGATTTCCTCCCCCGAAAAGCACTGCTTTAGGCACCGGCGGGCCGGTGGTTTTCAGGATTCGAGTTGTCCGCTTTAGTTTGGTTTTGCAGGAAAACCATTAAATTAGATGGGGGATTCAGTGAGAGGCCGCATATTCTCAGGCATCTTGCGCCCTTTTTTTCAAAAACTGTGAGTTCCTTTTCTTGGTAGTCCTACCTCCCCATATTTAATCTTTGTCGCATGGCTTCTTTGTTTCATGTTTTCCACCTAAAGCTTGTTTCGTATTGCTGTTTCTTTTTTTTGGAGTGTGTGCGCGCGCGCGTGTGTTTGTGTGATAGGCCTTGTCCTCCCTTTGTAGCACAGAAAGAAGAGCTTATATCTTTTTCTCATTGTTTAATTACAACTGATTTTTATTTATTTTAAAAGAAGATACCAAACCTTTTCCTCCTCCCGTTCTTTATCACAAATTACTGGTTTTGGTTCATTGAAGAAACACATAGCTTTCATTACTGGCAAGTATCTCGGCCTGATGAAGGGTTGGATTTTGGAATTAGGGTTTCATCAGTATCGAGAAGAGTCCGGGGTCGATTCCCCAAGGTTTCACAAATATCAGCACAGCCTTGGTTCCGAACATATTACACTGCAGTCAAGATTTAGAAGAACGATAAATAAGATACCAGTGTTAGTATCAACAATATTTTTGATAGCGGCATCTTTAATTTACTGTAATGTTCGGAGTTGGTCCCAACATCAAAATATTTTATTCCTTTTAGGTAGCAGTTCGTAGCATTGTTCTCTCTCTCTCTCTCTCTCTATATATATATATATAGCGGCATCTATATATAGTTTTAACCATTTTTGGGACTTCAAACTATGGTCCCTTAATGGGAGATCTCCTCTTCTCTCGAAATATGTTCTCAGAAAACTTCACCCGGAAAGAGTGTGGTCCCATGAAAATTCTCTCTCTCTCTCTCTCTCATATCATAAAGAGGTGGATTGAACGAAGACTTCTGCAGTTATTTTCGCAGAGGACGCGATGCATGCACCTGCAGGGCATCAAAAGCTTCATGCACGCATGGATTGGAAGATCGTACATGTTTTGCTGTCGTTCTTTGCAGATGTAGCATCATCAAGGTTCACATCTGTGCTTTCTCATTCCGCTCTGTGTGTGTGCAAACGGGCGTATGCTCACAATTACGTCTAGATGTACGACTGCACACATACATGAAGGAAGAGCTAGACGTGAGAATCTTGATGATGCTGCATCGGCAATTGGCGACTAATGGCTGTCTATGGTTCGCTCTTTCTAACAGAGAATAGAAAAGAGGTACGTCTTCTTCTTCTCAGCTAATATTGAAGGTTAGGTGCCGGTAACAGCACCACCAACATCCTTTTGGTTTCTCTTTGACAGATACTAGCTGTATGTGTGCTAATCATAATCTTTTAACAGCTATATAAACATTTTTATGGCCAACTCTTCACCTTCATCCACAAGCTAAATGTCCGCTCAATGAAGTACTTGAGCGTGTTTTTTTTCTTTATTTAAATAATTAACTATTTGGACTGCTTCGGATCGAAACAATAAGACGTGATTTGGAGCAAAATATTAGCAAGATCAAGCTCGATGGCATCGAAGAATCGATGGTGACCCTACTTAATGTGGGGAAACGCTTGGTTTTACTTTTGGTTTTAAATCAGCAACCATGACATCTAATCTATATACATTTAAATGCAACTTTTATTGAATGCCAATATGGCATACGATCAAGCTCAATGACATCTTAATTGGTTCCACTTAGTGTGGGAGAAGGTTCCGGTTGGCTTTTAGAAACATCAATGCTATGGTACTACATTTATCACGTAATATGTTATATAATTTTCGGATAGATCATATATGTCTCCAACTATTAAGTGATTCATTTGCAGAGGAGGGCACCTGTCATGATGTATGTGATATTTCTTGACACCTAAAAAGATTTCTTTGTTGGTCCTTTCAAAAACATTACATTGTTCACCCGCTCAGCTTTTTTATTCTTTCCACGTTGGTCAAGGTTTCTTCATTTGCATCTCTCTCTCTCTCACGCGCGCGCACCGTCAATAGAGTGCACAGCATGTTGCATCGTCATAGATAGATGGCGTAAAATATAGAATATCAAATAACTCAAAGCTAGGTTCACTTTTACGTACAACAAACTGTTTTTGTTACAGAGGGGAAGGCGAAGCAAGGAATGCACTTCGTGGCAATAGAACTCAGAGCCTGCATCTTGTGATTGAGAGCTTGCCAAGTGAGCCAACGCTCTAATTGCTATGTGCAATAACTTTTGTTCTAAATGACTGAAGCCTATTTAATGATTTTCATTTTCCCAACAGAAAGACAAAAACGTAATTCATTAAAGAAGTGAAGTGAAGGGTTTTCCATACAGTAGCATCCAACCAAGAAGACCATAAACAAAAAAAAATGCGGATCTTCTAAAAGTAAAAGTTAAACAATCTTGCATAATAACATGAGATAAAAACACCACTGAGTACCGATCACCTTGTAAGGATACTACTTGAAAATATGAATCAACTGCCGAAGAAATGCTTCACCTTCCTTCTTCTCGAATGTATAAAAGCACAAAAAAAACTCAACAGCACAAAACACACTCCATCCACTGTCAAGAAAAACGGTTCAGCTTTGTTGGTGGTCGTTTAGCTTTTAATAACCTTTCTTTCTCTACTTTCCTCCTCCCTTGTCTTGTTGAGTGAGGGTAAGTTGTAGTTTGGCATCTGGCTGTCTACTATGCAATGTAAAGAGAGCACGCACTCTTGTTCACTGCCTGTGTTAGGCTTCGGCCTCCTCTTGTAAGAAAGATTGCTAATCTATAACCATTACGTTATATAAACATCGTTTTACCATACATTGATGGCTCCCATTTCTTCTATGTTATTTTACTATGTCAAGTTTTGTTGAGAGAGGCTCATCCTAGCACTATCTGTTCTGTATTTTTATTAATAATGAATTGGGATTTATGCTTTGTCATTTCATCTTATCTCTCGTGAGTATGTGTGTGAGAGAGAGAGAGACCACTGGCACAGTGATATGTTTCAAAAGAAAATTCGTTTGATTTTTGCCATGGAAGATTAATTCGTTGTGAGAAGCCTTTCTCATGCAAATGCCATGAGAAGGAAGCTGATCAAAGATTTCTCCACAAATAATTCTGCTTTGAGGAATTGTGCAAGGAAAATTGCGAAATCATAGAAGTGTCATCCTTGAAATATGTTTCTCTTGGCCTTTTTCTTGTTGATATATATACTGCATGGTATAACAAGATTAAGGTTAGTATATACAAACAAATCTTAACCACCTAATTTGAAAGATAAATAAGTAAAATTTGAATTCAAAAAATAGAAAGTTGCTGATTTTTAAACTTGAAACCAAAGTGCATGAATTTGTTCTTGACAATACCTCATTTTTCACTTGGATTTGAAACTTCACCTTTACATTTGAAATCCTCAAAGCGCTTAGGCTGACTCTTGAGCATCAGTTCAAGAAGGCCTAAAGCAAAAAGATCTCGCTCAACCATAATCGCCAAGTCAAATTTAAAACTTGGTTAGTTTTTGGAAACTAACTGGCATGCTCGCACAACGAAGTAGTATTGAAAAGTTTTGTTCAAGTCTCTACATAGGCTTAGAGTGAAATTTTTACATCTAAAAAATTGGCACGCCCGGTGGGACTAAAATCTTTGAGGATTTTAAGTCTAGGTAATTTTTTAAACTCCAATTCTTCAAAACTTTGGTGTTAATACCTTTGTTATGCACAAGTTTTACACATTTCAAGAATGTCTAGTTCAGAAGGATCTTGTGAAGTGTCAAGCTAAGCTTCAAGCTCATCAAGTCTTGTTTCCAAAGGATTTTAGAAAATGTAATACAAAAACCGGGAAGAATCGTTCGTTTCCCTAAGGAGGGTTTTAAATATCATAGGGGATAAGGTTGTCGCTTTGAGCCAAGAGGCCGAAGCGGTTGAATCATGCTCGTTTCATGGGAAACAAGCAAGGGCTCATAAGAAACCCTCGCACACAAGAAAACCCAAAGTGACCTCTAGATTAGAGGAGGAACGAGAGCCAGAATCCTTCACAATGAAAGATATAAAGGCCTTGCAACAATTGTTGAGAGGCCAAATTAAAGAGAAGAGATAATACGCACTATCAGATTTTCTACCATCTGATTATGAAACTGATAGTGATAATGACATTCCGATTCAGTATGATGGAAGTGGGGATCCTAGATCTCACCTTCAGCTCTTTTCTCGAAGGGCCTATAAAAAGAAAAAGAATTCCTCGAAATGGATTTATGGTTCCCCCTCTCTCTCAAGAAAAACGCTTCTAAATGGTTGGCTTCATACGACTTAAGCCAATTCGCCACCTTCGAGGAATTGGCGAATTGTTTCATGCAATGATTTTCCCACAACATGGAAGTCACACCTACCTTAAACACCTTGAGAGATATGAAGCAAGCACCTAACAAGGATGCGCATGCATTCATCATTAGATGGAGGTCGCTATTGGGGCAAGTAAGGGAGCTCATCTCTGAAGGATGTGTTGTAATGCTCATCCTTGAAAATTTTAAAAACAATTTAAAAGCTCTCATCTCCGTTCATGAAATTTTAAATTTTGAAAAGCTTATAAAAAAGGCTTCGCTCTTCGAAGCTAACTTGAAAAAGAGAGTTTACGAAGATTTGTGGAAGGGGAGAAATTTTCAAAAAAATCGTTTCAAAAAACAAGGGACATATGAGCCACCCACATCGGACAATGGGGGAAAACCCCAAAAGATTGCAAATGTCTATATGGAGCCAAGCTTGGATGGACCTTCTAGAACTTTTGAACGGAATCATGTTAGAAAAACTCAAAAGAATTTTGAAAAGAGAGAATTTACATAGCTAGGACAACCAATCACAGAAGTCCTAGACCTCCTCTTAGCCCAAGGATTGGTCACTCTCCCGGTTCTTCCCGAATGAACACCTCCAAGAAAAAAAATTTAAACAAGTTTTGCAAGTATCATAGGCTCAAGGGTCATGATACAAGTAAATGTTTTGCACTCTTACATCAAATCAAAGACTTGATTGAGCAAGGAAGGCTCCACATTACGAAAGAATCGGAGCCCTCCAAAGCGATTTTAAAGAATCTTTTTCCTAATCATGCAAGTACAAGCGGGAAAGGAAAAGAGGTATGTCTTCTCCCACTCAATGCTCATGGAATGGAATATGCATTACATACGGTACACACTACTTGCCACACACCACCTTCTATCGTAATAAAAAAAGTCAAGCAAGTAGTGATCCGGGGAGCGCTTAAAGTCCCGCTCCCGACTAGAGCCTTAGTACAAATTCGTGGTGCTCTGAAGTATCAAAGTAGAGCCAAGATAGGAGCGAGCTTTAGGAAAGGTGTGGGTGAGGTGTCTAGGTCTAGAAGGATCTATCAATCCCCACATTTAACTAAAAATGCTAGCAAAGAAACAATCATTTTATCCGGCCCTTCAAAAGCATATATCCCTAATGAATCTCATGGTATGGACAAAGGTAAAAGTGTGGTTTTAACCTCTTATGATTTTGAATTTCATCTTTCAAAACTTCCCATAAATATGTCTATCTTAGAGTTGATCCAAACTTTACCTACACATAGACGAGTTTTAGAGGAAATCTTAGAAAGAGCTAAGGTTAACCCATCCATCACTCCTGAGTCCTTATCCTTCTTAGTCTCCCCAATATGTGACAAGGCCCCCATCGTGTTCACGAAGGATGAATTAGAGAGACTCAATATAGCCTATAATAAAGCCTTGCATATAGAGGTGGTTTTGAATCACCACACTTTAGACAAGTACTTCGATGGAGGAGGAGGTCTAAACATCCTCCCACTTCACGTGACCTTTCAAGTAGGAATCACCATGTATAAGCTAGAATCGAGTTCCATTGTTATCACTAGATATGATGGTAATGCATCCCATCCACTAGGAGCCATCAAATTGCCCATGAAAGTAGAGGACATCGAACACACAGGGTTGTTTCATGTTATAGATATAAACCCCATTACAACCTATTGCTAGGAAGGCCTTAGATTCATAGTATCCTGGTTGTTCCTTCGACCTTTTACAAGTGTGTGAAAATCCCATGGGACAACCAAGTGGTGGTAATCCTTGGAGAAGACCACCCTCAACTTAAGGAAATTTGAAATTTCTCTTGCATATCAAGTCACCCATTCAATGAAAAGGTTATACCTCATCCATCCCTAGTTGACTACCCTTAGGAGACCCTCACCATAGAGTCATCCACCTCCTAGGCAACCTCAAACATGTGGAGTTGTCCTCCCCTAGAATCGTCTATTTATAGGGAAGCTTAAGCAATCCCCAACTTCCCAACATATAGAAGCATCTTCTTCTAGGGTCATATGCATCCTAGGGCAACCCAAACCATCTTTAGCCCATGTCTCCAAAACCTTAGCCAAACCAAGTCGTGTGTACATCCATGATATGAATGACACCATATTCCAATGTCATCCACTTTATAAAAACTTTTCCAAACTCAAGATGTCACACCCGCTCGGGTCGCGACCACCACCCGGCCCGAGCCGATGCCACGTGGCCGCTTCTCGCGCGAGCGTGATGGTGAGCAATAACCAAATACAATACCAATTTAATTCAAACTCAAGAAATATCTAACTGAAATAAATATTCATATCGAAGTTCTAAACAACACGTCCAAAATGGTGCGGGGCCCACCTAACAATAACTCCGAATAAAAGACTTTCTAAATCATTTGATACTTATCATACCATCTAAAATAAAAATGCAGCTCTATCAAACTCCTACTATGCTCCGTGTGCCTTCGAAGTGCTAGCTTCATGATGAGCTGTAAAACAATAGGGTGAGCTCCTATACATAGCTCAGTAGGGAGGTTAAACATCTTTAAACAAAAAACATACTAAAAGCATGTATAGTTTAACAATCATTTCATAGTAAAGCACATTTACCTTGAAATCCTTTTCGATAATTATAGTCCATACTGTGTCTGCCCCAAAGGCCACGAGAGTAGTCCGGCCTTCCCTAACGTGACCTCGGTAACCCTGTCCACGACCGTAACCACGCCGACTCTCACGGCAGAGGGCCCGGGAATACACCCTGTATTCACCCCAAGCCGGATCGCTCGAGGGACTTGCAAGTCTCTAGAGACCCCACACAAACCACACAAGTACGGCTCGTATATTCACACATCATTACATTTCTAAAACCAATTACAGTTTATCACATTCACAAATCATATCCAGATTCACGAATATCCAAAATCAAACTCATATCCACACAACATTTAAACAATATGTAAATACCATGTTTATACAACACATGCACATCAAAACATGCTCTTTATCAAACAGTGTCATAAACATGTTCTATTTGAAAATCATATCAAATAATCCATAATTGCGAATAACATTTCACAAACATCAATAAAGCAGTTATCAATCATGCACATTTAAATCTATATAAAACAGTAAAATCACTTCTAGCATAGTTCTGTAAAAGAATGCATAACCCCTTACACGAAGGAGCGCTAAGATCAAGTCCCCAAGTCGTTGGGTCACTCTTATCACCACCAAATTCTCCAATTTTAATCTCTAAACAATTACAAGTGATTAAAATATTATAACTTATTGAATTACGAGTCTAACGCAATAAACTTTATCCGAATCAGATCCCAAACTAGATCTGTTTAAGCTATTCGAGATCTAAATTGATACCCAGATCCATATCTAATCCAAATGAGTGACACAATAGGTAGCTTGTGTCACTGTATCAACACAAAACCTGTAACTACTGACACAGGTCTTATTCCTAACCTAGAAACTCATTTCAAGACACGACCCAAATTGTACCTGTTTCTGACACAGAACCTATTTTGATACAGAATTGATTCTTAACACGCGACACGAGGACACGACACCAACCAGTGTCGGTTCATGACAATTCAGACATGACACGATATGGAAATAAGGGACATGCCCAAAAGTTTTTTTTTCAGCATCATCGTCGGTTTCTGGCGAATCACAATCATTTTCTGGCTAAATTGACGCTATTGCTTACCTACCCCACCAAAACGCTTAGTTCTACCTCAAACCTCCAATCTAAGCTCAAAACGATGATTTTCAACAAGCTTTTCATCAAAAATTAGAAAGAAAAAGAAAATTTTGAAGAAAAAAAACATTGAACTCATCGGATTCCGACCGACTCCTTCTATTTTTCGACTAGTTCAAGGCTGCCTAGCTCCTTGAAAAAAGGCACTATGAAGGGCCCTCTTTAAAGGCCCTTTACTGCACAGGCTATGCAGTAACACTTAACGTTACATTCTACCCCCCTTAAAGAAATTCTGTCCTCAGAATTTAGATAGTACCTGAAGAGATATGGATACTTCTCTCGCATTTCATCCTCGAGCTCCAAAGTAGCCTCGCTCGGCAAATGATTACTCCAGTGTACTTTTACTGTCCTCAAAACTTGTTCCTTTCTATCTTCAATTAATCGGAAATGTCTAAGCAGAATTGGAAATTCCTCCTTTAGTTGTGGGTGTCACAGCTCTGATCACATGGTCGGATCAGAAATATATTTCAACGGTGTGATACGTGAAATACATTATGAAAGATTTGATAGAGAAAGTGGTGGTAGTGCAATCGATAAACTACTGGGACCCGACAGACGAAGTATACGTCTGACCCTATAAACTTAGGTGTAAGCTTTCCTCGACTTGATCACTCGTCCCGACTCTAGTCATCGTAGCGTCAACCATAGTAAAATACATGAGTCACCTTCTTCAAATTCGAAACGGTCTTCTTCTTTTATATCGGCATAACTCTTTTTGCCGTCACGAGTGGATCCAAATACATCTTTTCTTGGATCATCTTCACTTTCTCGGTTGTCTGTTATTACAAGATTCAGGTCCTACCACGGTACTCTCACCATCATGATACACCAACACAAGGTGTTCACCACATCTTCTCTCCATATAAGTGCCTCATAGAGAGTTATCTCATCCACATGCTCAGAATGAAAACTATTGTTATATGTGAACTTCTATCAATGGTAGAAATTCATCCCAGCAACGGGTTTACCCTCATTCTAACACACAAGCTCTTCCAACAGAGTCTGGTCCAATGGCTGAGATCGTTCCCTTTACATCGACCATCTCCGTTTGTGGATGGTAGCGTAACTTAAATGCAATTTTGTTCCCATGGCTTCTTTGAAACTATTCCAAAACTTGATGGTTGTAATCACTCGATCTCTGATTAAGAAATAATACCTACGATGGTGCACCATGAAGTCTATGCAATTTCATTGATTGTGAGCTTGAGCTATACGGGTTTCCATTGAGTACTAATATTAATCATTGATTGGCAAGAAAGTGCGGCCGACTTTGTGGTTTCGTCAAGGGTATCAATAATACCTAAATGGTCATCGTGACCTTTCAGGAGTCCTCGTAGTCCGGATTACAAAATCCATTGATCTCATCCCATTTCCACTGCAGGAATAGGCAAAGGTTGAAACATACCAACGATGGTCTTTGATGTTCCATCTTTCCTTTTGGACAAACTAGCACAAGATAGATACATATTCGTATATCTCTCTTCATTCACTTTACCACCAATATAGTTCGTTTCAAATCTTGATACATCTTCAATGGCTCCCCTTGGATGCATACTCAGAGTACTTAGGACCTTGAGCTTCATCCAAAATCAATCTTCCTAAGTTCTGAATCATTTAGGACACACAAACTCTTCCTTTGGAACCTTAAAGATTCCATCGAGTTTCGACCTTCACTAAATTCCAGTGTCGCTTTATGTCTCATTGTTCTCAACAATCTCCACAGCGCTTCTCGTGGCAAAAAAGTGCGATCTTGGCATCTTTCGTCCTACTGCTTAATATTCTATCCATTAAAGTCATTCAAAACCAAAATGGCTAGATCATGTTCAAACACATCTTCTCAGGTGTCAACTTCACATTGATAATCGCATATCCCAAAATTCTTTCACAGTTGGTCTTCTTCTCCTTAATCATCATATGCAAAGCATTAACGTTTACTTGCTCAAAGCATCATTGCCACCACATTAAAGCTTCCTGGGTGATGAATCGTGCTGAAAATCATAGTCCTTGATTAACCGTAGGGCTCCAACCAATCGCTTCTGTCTCCAACGCTTGTCTAATGTTCAACTTTTTTTGGTCAAACAAGATATCACTTCAAGCTCTTTTATGATCAACTTAAAAGGCAGTGAACATTGCTCCATACAGAGAAAATGCCTCCATACTTGATAGTGCAAACACTACGACGGCTTAACTCCAAATCATGTGGGTTGGATAATTCCTCATCATGCACCTTCAATTGTCTTGACGTATATGCTACAACCTTCCCGGATCTCACTGCATAAGTACACACAACCTAATCCTTGGTAGAAGCATCACAATACACTTTGAAAAAGATTACTGTTAGGATCACGCCCAGAAGATAATCCAAAACCGGGGGTGAAGTAGTCAATTCTTTTTCAACTCCACAGGAAACTTTCTTCACGTGCATCGTCCATACAAATGGTTGAACTTCTTTCACTCGTGTAAGTTGTGTAAGAGGAGTCCTGCTATCTTGGAAAAACCCTTAATAAATCCTCGATAGTAACCCAGCTAATCTAAGAAAACTACGAATCTCGATTAAATGACGCTTCTTGGTCTTTCCCATTCAAGCAACTCCGTCCTCCACCTTTGCAGGATCAACGCTTAATTCCATCCTTAGATACCACACGTCCCAAGAAATTGAACATTATCTAACCAAAATTCACATTTGGAGAATTTGGCATATAACTTATGCTTCTCAATCAGTTTGGAGAACCACTTAGATGTTCAAAGATGCTCCTCCTGACTTCGAGAATACATCAAAATGTCATCAATAAATACTAACAATAAACTTATCCGAAGTATGGCTTAAAAATTCGATTCATCAAGTCCATGAATATTGCAGGTGCATTAGTCACACCAAATGGCATCACCGAATATTCTCATAATGCCATACCAACGCGTCGGAAAGGCGTAGTTTTGGGATATCGTCCGACCTTGACACGCGTGTACGATGATAACGGAGGGCAGCCAAGTCTATCTTCGGGAAGAATATTGCGATGGCTCCTCTGGTGATCCCGCTCCAGTCAAATCATCGATTCTTAGGTGAGCGGATATTTATTCTTGATAGTGATCTTCGTTCGATTCACTGTCGATAGTCCACACATAGAATCTGAGAGTTCCATCCTTCTTCTTGACTAGTAGCACTGGAGCTCCCCATGGTGATACACTTAGTCTCACAAATTCGCTATAATAAATCCTCCAAGCTGTTTCTTAAGCTACCCTTACAACTCCGCGGCGACATTCTATAAGCGCCATAGATATAGGTCAACTCAGAATCACCAAGTCAATAGAAATTTTGATTTTCTCTTTCAGTGATGATCGGTGTGTATCTTTAGGAAATACTTATAAAATTCATTAACTATACTGATATCATTTAATAACTTCTCTTCATTACAAGACTGTATAACAAATGCTAAGTATCCTTCGCATCCGTTTTATATATAATTATATGCTTGAAGAGCAGATATAACAGATACTGGGTTCTCTTCTCGCTAACCTTGAAAAACAAAAGTAGTCTCTCGAGGAATAGAGAAGGTGATCTCCCGCTTCTTGCAATCAATCACAGCATGGTACTTTGATAACCAATCCATACCTAAAACTACATTGTGCTTCGAGATTCCCAACAAAACTAAGTCGGCTCTCAAGTCATGACCACCAACCAATATAGAATAATCTTGCAAAATTCGATGCGACACAATAATATCACCATTAGGGAAACATACAAAGAATCCATCTAATAGTTTCGGGTCCAAACCCATACGACTTACAAAAGTAGGTGAAATAAAGCAATACATTGCACTAAAGTCAAATAAAATACGCGCAAGGAAACCACAAACTGAGAAGGTACTAATAACCAAATGAGAGGTACCTGACTCACGACGCTCTATAGCATAAACGCAGCCCTGGTTAGTTACTTGAGGGTGAGGCAATCGAGGTAGTCCTTGTTGACGAACAGGTACCGGAGAAAACGCAGCCCGTGGACAATCAATCTTACGATAATCGAACTCTTTACATATGAAACAACGACCTCTCATGTCTTCCTTCTGTACACTGCTAAATGTCTGAGTCTGAACTTGCTTAAAGTTCTTCGTTAAAGGACAATCTCTAGCTCTATGACCCGTGCCTCTACAATTATAACATGTGATCCCACAATTTTGTTGGTTGTTTTGCTCACGTGAAGGCTCACTTCTCGCTTGAGTCTGACTACTCCTATTTATCCACTGATTAGCTTGAGTTGATTTACTCTTCTTCGTGCCTTCATGTGAGTTGCCAAAAGTCGGTTCCGCTGACCTCTTCTTACCCTTATAATACAAAATATTTGTCTCTACATGAGTAGCAGTAGCTTGTAATTCATCAATATCTATATATATCTTTCCTCTCAGTGACTTACGAATTAGATCAGAAAGTCCCTAAAAATACTTATTTGCTCGTGCCTCAAGAATTACCATACCCGGGTCAAACTATTACAACCTTAGAAATTGGTTAGTATATTCTCTCACCGATAAATTGTCCTACTGCAGTTGATTAAATTTAAGTTATAAACGCATCCGATCATTGTGAGAAAAAAAATGACTGAAAAATGCCTTCTAAGTCCACGGAGTACTACGAGTCCCTTTCTGTGCTCTCCACCACTGTTTTGCATTTCCTTCGAAAAGACTCGACGCCAACTTTACCCTCCTCTCCTCGTCGGTAGGAGCCAATATGTCGAAAGCGTTTTCTAGTTTGTCAATCTACTCATAGGGTTCTAATGGGTCTGTAATTACTCATTTGAACTCCTTACAACCGTTCTTTATCAAGTGTTGAATGGTTATAGTGGATTCTCTCGAAACGTGTTACAATAAGTTGATCATTTGATCAAGCAATATCGCTGCATCTTGACTACCTTACACAAGTGGAATATGTGGTGGCTCTATAGGTCCTTGAGGTGTATTAGATGGTGCCTCCACTGCTATAGTAGATCCGTGCGATAGCATTTCCTCGTTATCATCACTCATAACGCTTGGAATTAAGTTAAGATCCAATCCTCATGGGTCCTACAAATAAATATAACATTATATTTCAACGACCTTAGGCTCTGATACCAAGTTGTCACACCCGCTCGGGTCGCGACCACGACCCGGCCCGAGCCGATGCCACGTGGCTGCTTCTCGCACGGGCGTGATGGCGAGCAATAACCAAATATAATACCAATTTAATTCAAACTCAAGAAATATCTAACTGAAATAAATAATTATATCGAAGTTCTAAACAACACGTCCAAAATGGTGCGGGCCCCACCTAACAATAACCCCGAATAAAAGACTTTCTAAATCATTTGATACTTATCATACCATCTAAAATAAAAATACAGCTCTATCAAACTCCTACTATGCTCCATGTGCTTTCGAAGTGCTAGCTTCATGATGAGCTGTAAAACAATAGGGTGAGCTCCTATACATAGCTCAGTAGGGAGGTTAAACATTTTTAAACAAAAAACATACTAAAAGCATGCATAGTTTAACAATCATTTCATAGTAAAGCACATTTACCTTGAAATCATGATCTCAAGTTCATACGCATACACTCACACACATGCACACACATCATTAGTTTCGATAATTACAGTTCATATTGTGTCTGTCTCAAAGGCCATGAGAGTCATCCCGCCCTCCCTGACATGACCTCGGTAACACTGTCCACGACCGTAACCACGCCGACTCTCACGGCAGAGGGCCCGGGAATACACCCTGTATTCACCCCAAGCCGGATCGCTCGAGGGACTTGCAAGTCTCTAGAGACCCCACACAAACCACACAAGTACGGCTCGTATATTCACACATCATTACATTTCTAAAACCAATTACAGTTTATCACATTCACAAATCATATCCAGATTCACGAATATCTAAAATCAAACTCATATCCACACAACATTTAAACAATATGTAAATACCATGTTCATACAACACATGCACATCAAAACATGCTCTTTATCAAACAGTGTCATAAACATGTTCTATTTGAAAATCATATCAAATAATCCATAATTGCGAATAACATTTCACAAACATCAATAAAGCAGTTATCAATCATGCATATTTAAATCTATATAAAACAGTAAAATCACTTCTAGCATAGTTCTGTAAAAGAATGCATAACCCCTTACACGAAGGAGCGCTAAGATCAAGTCCCCAAGTCGTTGGGTCACTCTTATCACCACCAAATTCTCCAATTTTAATCTCTAAACAATTACAAGTGATTAAAATATTATAACTTATTGAATTACGAGTCTAACGCAATAAACTTTATCCGAATCGGATCCCAAACTAGATCTGTTTAAGCTATCCGAGATCCAAATTGATACCCAAATCTATATCTGATCCAAATGAGTGACACAATAGGTAGCTTGTGTCACTATATCAACACAAAACCTGTAACTACTGACACAGGTCTTATTCCTAACCTAGAAACCCATTTCAAGACACGACCCAAATTGGACTCGTTTCCGACACAGAACCTAACACGTAACCTATTTTGACACAGAACTGGTTCTTAACACATGACATGAGGACATGACACAAATCAGTGTTGGGTCATGACAATTCAGACACGACACGACACGACACAGAAATGAGAAACATGCCCAAAAGTTTTTTTTTTCGGTATCATCGTCAATTTTCGGCGAATCATAACCGTTTTTCAGCCAAATCGACGCCATTGCTTACCTTCCCCACCAAAACACTTAGTTCTACCTCAAACCTCCAATCCAAGCCCAAAACGATGATTTTCAACAAGCTTTTCATCAAAAAATAGAAAGAAAAATGAAAATCTGAAAAAAAAATATTGAACTCACCGGATTCCGACCGACTCCTCCTGTTTTTCGGCTATTTCAAGGATGCCCAGCTCCTTGAAAAAAGGTACTATGAAGGGCCCTTCATATCCCCCCCATTGGTCGTTACTGCACAGCTTATGCAGTAATGCTCGGGCGTTATTGTACAGGTTGTGCAATAAAGCTTAACGTTACATAAGAAGCCTTGGAATATGATGTTGAACATGGGATATACACCTTACAAAGGTCTAAGAACTGAAAACCAAGGTCGGTTAGAACTCATCTTGCCATTTCTAAACTCAAATCGATATGGATTCGGCTACATCTCATCCATACCCCTTGAGCCACCACCTAAGACCACTTGGGTCAAGGGTGCCCTAGAAGCCACTAACACCGAAACCTATGGCTTAGACCTCTAGTTTAGAGTCTAATTCATGGTGTTTTCTTTGTAGGTTTGATAGAAGACCCCTCTTTTAACAAAAAAAAAAAAAATTATATATTTGGAAAAACCAAATAATTTTCAAAAACTTTCAAAACCCAAAAACATTCTAAAAACCTGAAATTCCAAAAGAAAGTTGTTTATGTTCATTCTCCTAATCTTTTTTTGAAAAAAGGCAAAAAAATTAAAAAATCTGAAAATCTCAAAAAGAAAGTCTTTTATATTCATCCTTTTAGCATTTGCTTTGAAAAAGACAAAAAGAATGAAAAATTCCAAAATTCCAAAAATATTGGCCATGTACAAAGCTCATTTTCGAGTTCTTCCAAACTTGTATGTATTCCCAAACCAAAATCACAACCCCACTCTCTTACCTAACACTTTCCTAGAAATTAAAGTGCTTGAGAATGGTCAAAGCAAGGAGGAAGATCCCCTCATCCATGAGGAAGATCAAGCCTCCGAGCTTCCAGAATTTTATAGAATCCTTGACTTGGAAAAACCTTCAAATTTTGTAGTAGGGGATTTTTTAGAAATCAATCTAGGGAGTGAGTCTAACCCAAAGTATGTCAAAATAGGTGCATGTTTGCATGAGTATGAAAAAGCATCATTCATTGTATTCTTGAGATCTTATGTGGATGTACTTGCATGGACCTATGAAGACATGATGGTTCTAGACCCAAGAATCGTAGAACATCATCTTCCCTTAGAACCCAATGCAAAATCCGTAAAACAAAAGCTTAGAAAAATCCATCCCGATATTCACTCACAAGTGAAAGAGGATTTAGAAGATCTTTTAAAAGCCGGATTTATAAAACCCATTGCTTATTCCAAATGGCTTTCAAATATTGTTGTGGTTCAAAAATCTAATGAAAAAATTCGAATTTGTATTGATTTTAGAAATTTGAACAAAGCCACTCTAAAAGATAATTTCCCTCTTCCAAACATTGATTTGATAGTGGATAGTACTGTAAATCATAAAATGTTTTCTTTTATGGATGATTATTCGGGTTATAATCAAATCAAGTTAGCACTAAAAGTTGAGGTAAAAACTGCTTTTACTACACCTTGGGGTACATACTGTTACACGGTTATGCTATTTGGTTTGAAAAATGTCGGTTTCACATACCAAAGAGCCATGACTACTATTTTTCATGATCAAATCCATGAGCTCTTAGAAGTATATGTGGATGATCTTTTGGTAAATTCAAAAACCCGATGCACACACATACAATCTTTGCAAAAAGTTTTCGAAAGACTTAGGCTTTATAAAGTGAAGCTAGACCCTCAAAAATATGTTTTTGGAGTGGAATCGGGAAAACTCTTAGGGTTTATGGTAAGCCAAAGGGGCATAGAAGTCGACCCCTCTAAGTGTCGAGCCATCATAAACATGCATCCACCCTCCAACTTGACCCAAATCTGAAGTCTCCAAGGTCGACTGCAAGCTATTAGGAGATGTATCTCCAATCTAGCAACAAGATGTGAACCTTTCAATAGGCTTTTGAGAAAAGGGGTTAAATTTGAATGTGATGCCGATTGCCAAAAAGCTTTTGAAAAATTGAAAATTTATTTGGTAAATCCTCCAATTTTAAAACCTTCAAAAAAAGGAAAACCTTTATTGCTCTACATTTTCATTCATGCGAATGCATTGGGTGCTTTACTTGCTCAATATGAGGATGATAGTCTTAAGGAATATGTTATTTACTACATTTCGAAAACTCTATTGGTATATGAAAGAAATTGTCAAGCCATGGAGAAAATGTACTTGGCTTTGGTATGGGCTTGCCAAAAGTTTAGACATTATTTCCTAGAACATGAAATTTGGATAGTGTCTAAGCTTGATCCAATCAAGCACTTATTTGAAAATCCTATCCTAACGGGTAGGCTAGGTAAATGATAGCTCCTCTTAATGGAGTATGATTTAAAGTTTTATCATCAAAACTCCATTAAGGGATAAGCCCTAGCCGATCATATGGCTGAATTGCCTCTTGAAGATACATATCACATACTTAATGACCCGATGAAGGCATCTTTGCAAATAAATTTCAAAATCATGTTTTAGCAAATTGTTTTAATGAAGATCAAGTATGGAGAATGTATTTCGATCGGGCAAAGAATCAACAAGGGACAGGTGTGGGAATCATCCTCATATCCCTAAAAAGAGAGAAATCCCAATCGCCATTCAATTAGATTTTTCATACGAGGCCTAAAAAGTTTGAAAAATCTAGGGACATCATGTATTGAAGTCTTTGGAGATTTTATGCTTGTTATAAACCAAGTTTCAAAACTTTGGCAAGTCAAAAATGAAAAACTCATACCATACCATGAATTTACCACTCAATTGATTGATTCCTTCAAGTCATGCACACTCACCCACATAGGTAGAGAGGATAACACCATTGCAGATGCCCTCTCATTCCTAGGCTCATCTCTAAGAGTCGACCTCACTATGGAAACTCGATCCTTAAAAATCTGGTACTCACCCAATCCATCTACCACGATTTAGAGATTTGCCAAAATGACCAAAATTCTATTAAGAAACCTTGGTTTCAAGATATTAAAAACTTCTTAGAAAATGGAGGATTTCTCGAATTTGCTTCCTCTAAGGATAAAACTTTTTCAAAAAATTTCAACCTGATACATGATTTTGGGAGGGGTTCTTTACAAAAAGAGTTTTACCGGCATCTTGTTGAGATGTGTAGACCTTGATGAGGTTAGAACTATAATGCATGAGTTCCACGATAGAGAATGTGGAGGCTATGTCACAATGGGAGGGGTTCCATTGTGAGTCCATGGCCCTTCACCATGTGGGTGTTTACATCATAGGACCCATCTCTCAAACTGCATCCAATGGACACAGGTTCATCTTAGGAGCCACCGAATATTTTTTAAATGGGTTGAAGCTACCTTCTTGGCTAATGTCCAAGGAAAACATGTAGTGGCATTCATTAAGAAAAATATTTTGACTCGATTTGGAGTTCCAAGGGACCTAATGTTGGATAATGACACCCCTTTCAAGAATGAGAAGATGAAAAAGTTATATAATGCTTATGGCATAACTCAATACTTCTCATCGCCCTACTACCCTCAAGGCAACAGCCAAGCCGAAGTCACGAACAAAACTCTTATAAGCATCATTGAGAAAACCTTACAGAATGGTAGGACATGGCATGAAAAGCTTGATAAAGCCTTATGAGCTTATAGGACTTTCATCCGAACACCCACAAATGTCACACCATTCGAGTTGGTCTATGGTACAAATGTCATACTTCTCATTTATACCAAATTGCATTCATTTCATACATCACTTGCACTCGACCTTCCCATAAAGACTTTACAACATGTTAGAATGGTTGAGCTTGACCTATTAGATGAGAAGATGCTCCTTGTCATGGATCATGTACATGCATACCGGCAAAGGATAGCCCGATATTATGAAAAGCATATGAAGGCTCACCACTTCAAAGTGAGAGACCATGTATTAAAAATCATCCACCATCGTGACTCACATCCACTTTAAAAGTAGCAGCCCAAGTGGGATGGTCCCTATGTTGTAAGGGAAACAACCACAAACAATGCATATTGGTTTATTGATGTTGAGGGCAGAAATTTAGTAGACCCTATAAATGCCCAATATTTGAAAGAAGGATCAAATATTGATTGTGATATGGATAACACTGACCTAAGGTCAATTTTTTAGAGTGATAAAGAATTTATGGAGATGTTACGCATAGAATTAATGTTGGTTTGTTAAAATGGAGAGGAGCATCAAGCATTCTTTGTGATAAAAAGATACCATTAAAGTTAAAAGCAGTGTTGTTCGTATCGCACGATACGATACGGTGCGGTGCGATATCGTGATACGGGGCCCCGTATCGCAGGTGTGGGCGTATCGCACCGTATCGTGCGATACCGGCGATACGCCCTGGGACCCTTATAAAGGGTCCCGGGCCGACTGAAACCCGCGATTTTTCGTGGGTTTCCTCTCTTCTCTTGGGTTCCTCAAGCTCCCTAAGAGCCGGTTTTCGCCTCCTTAGTGTTCAAAGCTCCAAAATCGTGCCCTACGGTGTTCGTGCAAGCCTCCAAACTCGAATTTTGGTATATTTTTAATGTTTTTTCATTTTTTTCCTTTATATTTATTGTTTTTTTGTTTTATTTCGGTTTTTTTTTTTTGAATGACAAAATATGAAGTTATTAAGTGCGTGTATATGATTTTTATTGCATTCATGAAGTGGGAGACACTCGATTTGAGTGTTATTTGAAGATTGGGGGATTTACGAAGTGCTTTTATTTTCAGGTTTTTGTTTGAATTAAAGTACTCCATTCAGATGGCAGGAAGGGGTGGTAGAGACTCTCATTCAAAGTCTGATGATCCGGCATGGCAGTGGGGTATACCAGTTGAGGGTTCAAGGTTAAAAATTAGATGTTTATTTTGTGATAAGGTGGTTAGTGGTGGAATTTCAAGGTTGAAACACCACCTAGCAGGAACCAAGAAAGAAGTTGCTCCATGCACAGGCAGAGTTAGAAATGTGCCAGAAGGTATTAAATGACAATGCTTGCAGATGATTGAGAGCATACAACAAAGGAGACAACAAAAGGATGATTTCCAGATGTGTGAAGAAGCTGATGATGTTACTGTCACTGGAGTTGGATTCACTGATAGTTTGCCTTCAGATGTTAGAACAGATATTGGTAGTAGCAGTTCGCGAGCACCTAGCAGGGGAAAGAGGGTTGCAGCTAAAGACTTTGGAGGTGGCAGAAGAGGAAGTTCAGGAAGGAGTAGAGGAAGAGCTTCTTCTTCTAGCATACATTTGTTCTTTCCTCCTTTCACTACACCTGGTGCTCAGTCAGGAATTTGTGCTGCTATGGCTTCAGAACAACTGCATGATCAAGCAGACCTTGCAGTGGGCAGATGGTTTTATGATGCATGCATTCCATTTAATGCAGCAAAAAGTTTTCATTTTCAAGCAATGGCAGATGCAATTACTAACATTGGTCCAGGATACAGGATGCCCTCTTATCAGAAGTTGAGAGGGAAGATATTAAATTAAACCGTGATTGAAGTGCAACAATATTGTTCGACTTTGAGACAATCGTGGAAGGAAACAGGATGCACTATCATGGCAGATGGATGGACCGATAGGCGAGGAAGGACATTGCTAAACTTTCTTATATATTATCCTAAAGGACTCATGTTTTTGAGATCTCTAGATATGTCAGAGGAGAGGCACACTGCAGAGATCCTACGAGAGGAATTTGATAAGGTTATACAAGAGGTTGGGCTAGAAAATGTAGTCCAATTGATTACAGATAATGCAGCTAACTACAAAGTGATATTTATGGGACTTTCTATTAGACACCATGTGCAACCCATTGTTTAGATCTCATCCTCGAGGACATTGGTGAGATGGATGAAATAAAGGCAGCAATTGAGTGTTGTCAAGATATTACAAAATTCATTTACAACCATGCATTTGTTTTGTGTATGATGAAGAGATACACAGAAGGTGCAGAGCTTCTTCGCACAGCTGCAACTCGGTTCGCGACAAACTTCTTATCTGTACAGAGTATTGTGAGACAGAAGCAAGCTTTAAAGAGAATGTTCTCCTCTGAGTGGCAACAATTTGTAGAGTTGCCTCAAAACAGAAGGAACAAAAAGTTAAATGAGATTGCAGAAACGGTTTTTAGAAGTTCATTTTGGAATGCATGTATCAGATTATTGAAAATTACTTGTCCTTTAGTGAAAGTTTTGAGATTGGCTGACAGCGAGGAGAAACCATCTATGGGCTACCTTTATGAAGCCATGGACAGGGCAAAAGAAGCAATCATAAATAACTTTAATGGAAAAAAAAGAGATTATGTGCCCGTGTGGAAAATAATTGATAGTAGATGGAATAAACAATTGCATAAGTCTATTCATGCAGCAACCTACTATCTAAACCCATCATTGAGGTACTCAGTAACCTTCAAAAAGGACGGTGAGGTTAATCGAGGAATCATTGAATGCATCGACAGATTAGTCCCTGATGAGAGCATAGCTGATGCGATACATCGAGAGATGGAGATATATGATAATGCTCTTCACTTGATGGGTTTTCTTGTTGCAATTCGCAACCGCTCTACAATGCGTCCAGGTACATTGTTTATTTTCATATTTAAGTTGCATCTTACATTACTGTGGATTATTATGTCTCTAATGTTTGTATTTTTTTTACAGATGTTTGGTGGAATAGGTTTGGAAGTGATTGTCCAAACCTTAGAGATTTTGCAGTCAGAGTCTTAAGCCAACCCTATAGTGCAACAGGTTGTGAAAGAAATTAGAGTGTTTTTGAACACATCCATACAAAAAAGCGCAACAGGTTGGAACACAAAAGGCTTAATGATTTGGTTTATATTCGTTGTAACATGCGTCTTCGTGAAAGGTAATGTTGTATTACTTTCAAATTTTTAATTCAATATTATTTAACTTCAGTTTTCAATTGTTAATATTACTTACTAATTGTTTATCTTTGTTTGTGTCGTAGGCAATTAAAAAAAGTAAATGGAGAAGAAAGTCAGTTTGATCCAATAAGTTTGGATAATTTTGATATATTAGAAGATTGAGTTATGGAAGACACTAAAGAAAATGCCCTCCTAACAGAAGAAGACGTTGCCTGGATTAATTTGGAAGGAGCGCAACAACATTATGGAGATGAAGAATTTGATTTTGAAGAAGAAGGTGTGGGCGTGGCTGATGATAATGATGAGGATCTGTAACAAGGAGAAGATGAAGATTATTTAGTTGATGATCCTGATTACGATTTGTAAAATATAACATTATATGTAACTGTAGTGTACTGTAAACTATGTTTGTATTTTATTTTTTGGATTCAAAATATGTAAATTTGGATACAATTGTTCAATGTTGAATGCTCAATCTGTACTAAACTTACATTATATGAATTTAAAGCAATTATCAGATTTTTCTTGATTTTTTCCTGATTTTTTTCTAATTTTTATTGATTTTTAATTAATTTTTGTATTATTTTAATATTAAAGTATGATACGATACGATACACCCGTATCGTGGAGCCTAGCGATACACGATACGATACGCGTCAGATAACACTGGTTAAAAGGTAAATATTATAGAGAAACAATTAGACCTGCCATGTTTTATGGTTATGAGTTGATCATCAATATGTACAAAAGATATCTATGACAGAAATGAAGATGTTGAGATAGATGAGTAGTCATATAAGAAAAGACTGAATACATAATGAGGTTATTATAAACAAATTAGGAGTAACACCAATAGAGGATAAAATGAGAGAATATCGTTTAAGATGGTTTGAGCATTAAGAAAGAAGATCAAAAGAAGAACCTATAAGAAGGTATGAAAAACTAAAATTTGAAAGTATTAAAAGAGGTAGAGGATGACCACAAAAGTGTTGGAAAGAAACAATAAAGAATGATCTAGCTTATTGTGAGTTAACTGTGTTAACTGCTAAGATGACACATGATAGGGCTATGTGGAAACAAAGAATCCATGTAGCCGACCCCGTCTAGTATGGGAAAAGACTTAGTTGTTGTTGTTGTTGTATACTAAAATCTTATATTCATTAGATAAAATGTTCATTGCTGGAGCTTTTTAATGGTAATACTCTTGGTCCTTAACAAGGCCATCTTCACTAAATCCTATATTTGGAGGGAAAAGTTGTGCATGTATACGTTTATTAGGGGAACTTCATTGGAGGTCTAGGGGTTTCCTTCACTTCTAAGTCTTGTAACTAGCTATATGTCATGCGAGGCTTGTTGACCTTTCGATGCATGTTGTTATGTCAAATATGGCTTTGGGAAATTCCTCCAACTGTTTCCTGTTATATTCCACTATATTGTATTCTTTGTTGATTTCTGGTGTTTCATAACTTCTGATATTCAGGATCCACGATACGAAGGATGGTGGATTGGAAGAAATACTAACTGACAGGGTTGGTCTTGGTAGATTAAGCGGAGGTATGGTGATGTATCATGTAACAAAAGAGTGATTTGATCAATAGAAAACTTCTATAAGATCTAGAGCGAGGTGGGGCATCTGCAACAGGAAGCTTCAAAAAAATTAAAAGAGAAAAATGTATAGCCCACAGTGGGGCAACACCCCAACCTGAAAGTTTTCCCACCGAATCTTGAATTAGGAAAAGTCTAGCCTGCACTTGAATTTTTCGCTTGTAATACAGAAGGCAACATATACCTGGGGGTTATTTTCTGGATTTGTTGCTGTCTACAAGGCCACCGTCTGACCATATTCTTATATGGTGCTGAGTGTTGGATGACTAAGAAGAGAGATTGCATGCTGCAGAGATGTGTATGCAAATATGAGGTTGGGGAAAAGGATTCTTTAAGAAATGAAGGTTATAGTTTCTTTTTACAATTAAAGGAAAACTGGGAAACTTCATTTTATATATGTTGTATAGAACCCTACAACAATTGAAAAAGGTTGAAACAATGTAAGTTTCCAAGTAATTGGGAAAAGTGGAAGACAATTGAAGTTTTGGAAAGAGACAATCGGAAGCGATACAAAATATTATAAATAGATTGGTATTGCTCAGAGAAGGTTGGATCGAGAATCTTAATTATACATGAACGTATATTGAGACATCAAGAGTGGCCCATGTTAGGTGAAAGGAGTCTTGATACGAAAGAAGAGCTCCCAGTTGTTTTGGAATTCAATTTCAGAGACATCAAGAGTGGCCCATGTTAGGTGAAAGGAGTCTTGATACGAAAGAAGAGCTCCCAGTTGTTTTGGAATTCAATTTCAGCTTTAGTTAGGACTTGGGAGGATTTTATCAATCATCACTGGTTCCTAGATATTCAACGGCTAGTTATGATTATTCTGTTTTCTGAAGGAACAAGTAATTATGAAATGTATGCTCGTGATGCATTTGAAGCATGATGGCAAGTGATTGGTGTCTCCATGTAATATAATAGGTTGTCGTCAGCTGTAGAGGTAATATTTAAAGAAGGAAACCTGTGGCAACATTGTTTGGGATGGACTGATGAACCTTTATCCATCGTGGCTGAAAAACACTGGTGTTTGGGTGCTCTTTTTTCCATCTGTTACTTCATTCTGGTGCTAACGGTTGCACAAATCTTGTCCAAGTAAGTCATGCATAATGTAAAAGGAACGCTTACCCGTTGAATATGAGCATCCTGAATGAACAGATTCTTGAAAAATCTTGATTTGCCTAGTCTTCATGCTTATTTTTACCGTCAGTTCAAAATCAAATATCATTTTCTCTCCCCCTGACCTTAACCTCATCTTCATTTTGGCAGCATAAGAAGTGAAACAACTCGATTTCTAAATGGCCCTGGTGTCAAGTAGTCAAGTTTGGCGTCTATCTGCATAGGAGTAGGATGTAGCTGTGCAGTATACCCAGCTTTTGACATCCTTTAGCTTGAATCCCTTTATCCAGGCCATCCACCCAGGCTTGCAGAGCCTTTGTAGGCCCTACCAATATTGTGCTAGTTTTAGCTTCATTAGGTATCATCATAATATTTATGTGTGGATTCAGCAATTTCTTTGGGTTCAATTTTTCGTGTGAGATGGTTTGCTGCACGCGGAAAAGCTTCCTCTGATTCAACACAAGCTTATTAGTTTGGTTTCAAATATAAATGGAATACATTTTTAGCTTACATTTTCGTGTGAGATGGTTTGCTGCACGCGGAAAAGCTTCCTCTGATTCAACATCTTTAGGTGTTTCCTTCATTCTGTTGCTGTTGGTACTGCTGCATGCATCTCTTTAAACGTTAAGATGTTAAGGTCTAGAAATTTTCATGATTCAGACAAGACTGAGGGTAGATCCAGTTTCTCAGGATTAAGGGCTCTTTTCAGGTGGTTTCCAAGGTATAATAACTTTTTGGTCATTGTATTTGGAAAGGTAGAAGGCCTAATGGATGCTCCGGTAGATGTGCATTATTGCAAGTCACAATGATCCTTTCATTCCATCGCAAAATTTGGTTATTATTCTTGTCAATGTTGTGCAGCTTTCATGTTCGATGACACGGCTCCAGATTTTCATGGCTCACCAGGTGCCATTTTTGTTAACTTAGTCTTGCACTCTTACATGCATTTGGTCATTCATATCAGGCAAGAGGTTGGTGCTCATTAGTTACTATTGTGTAACTATTGCAACAGCATTTCCACGACTGCCCGATTCCCTGTCTCTCTAGCCTATTTCTGTTTCTAATTTCTATACCATTCCTGAAGTACTGTGATCAGTTGGTAATTTCTAACAAGTAGACAATTTGCTCATAGGTATACAATAGTGAATGAGATGCAAGAGTCAAGTTTGCGATTTAGGTGTCCTTTGCCTTCCATTGCACTTCCTCTGCTCTTTTTGTTTTGCTTCTGATATTCTAAAAACTCTGCTTGAATAATTAGTTTGTTCTGCAATCAAGCTGTGGAGACACATATATTGATCCTTGAAGATGCCTTCACTAGCTACTTATTACTTGTTATTTTCTTTCTCTTGTACGTTATTCATACCTTTATTACTTGTTCAGGCGAACTCGAAATATTTTTGACGTTGCTCTAAGTGTACACCGAAACATCCAGCAACGAGACATAGATGTTGGGAAGAGTCTGGGCAACAAGATTCTTCGATGGCTTGACCGAATGAAACCATCTGCCCAAATTCGGCGTGAATGTACTAGGTTGAACTATCAAGAATCACCTGCAGCAAAGCTGACGAAAGATCCCCGGCTGTCTACAGGAGCTAATGGAATTATGAACCGGAAGATCACTGGTCGCGATTCAGACGGGCGCATGCTTGCTTCTCCAATGAACATGAGGCTTCTGAAGCCAGGCACGAGCCTAGGGATGATGCTGCCCCCACATAAGGCTGTGGATAGCTCAAGCAGCCATTGTCGGCATATCTATGGTCATGCTCAACTGGGTTATGTGAAGCGGTGACATCACATGCTTTCTCGCAAAGGTCTTTTGTTTAGTTTGTTGCTTTCTGTAAATTCTCTTTCTGTCAGTAGAGAATGGTCTTGCTAAGGAGATCTCCGTTTGGAGCTTATCAGACTAAAATAAGTTTCCGTGAATTCATGTCTATATTCTTGTTCTTTCTCGGTCAAAGACATGTTCGGTTTGTGTCAGTTCAATCCAGAATCAGACTTGTTCGCAAATCGTCTCTAGCTGTTACTACTTACTAAGAACCGCAGTTCATCCTCCCGTCTAGCTGGAGCTAGATTGGAATTCCCGTTCCATTTTAAAGATCTTGTATATGCTTTTTGAATCAAGAACTAAGCTTTTTTTCATACTAGATAGGGTGGGAGAACCCGATTATGTATTATTAATATAATTATAAGCTAAATTATTCTTTGTTATTTTCTCTCGACACTTTTACGTTCTTCTTTCTTTTTAAATTTTTTATATAATCAAACTATCTTAAATGATTTTCTCATATCTTCTCATCTATTGTTATCACTCTCAATTTATTTTAATATCTTTATTATATATTATTTAATATTAAAAAAATCTTTCTCATTTTCTTAGTTTAAACTGGAATCAGGACTGACAGGTCCAAGCCATAATCAGAATCTATCAGGATCTAGTCTGATTGAGGTGCTCTAGTTTTGATATACTGGTTTTGGTTTACTCGGAACTGGCCGTGTCAAGTCATACAAGGCTCACAATTATAAATTTTGGCTGAAGGGCACTATGCAGTAAAATGTAGTCAATATTTTCTTTACAATACAAATAAAAGAAATCGGTTGAGGTTAAAACAATTTTAGTGGTTAAGTTTTCATTCCAACTTGCAGCTCGACTGCCTAATAAAGACTACAACTAGCCATGAATCAATGATGGTGCTTAGATGTGACCAGTTTCGAACTGGCTCGATGATTTCAACCAGAACCAAATGGACCAGGAATCAGAACTGCTAGATCCGGAACTGGGGATCTAATTTGGTTCTGGTTTCAGCTTCCACGGAATCAAAACCGTGCGTGAACCGAAACAATGGTCAATCAGAACCAGATAGGCGTGAGCTCATATAAATCTGGTTTGCTAGGGTCGGACCTTTTAGAGCATTTTCTTTTGCTTTTCTTCTCTAAAGAAGACTCTGTTTTATGATTATGGAATCTTACGATCGAACTTGAGCTTTCAAAAAATTGAGAAAACTAAAACAATTGTTTGGGCCACTTATTAATGAACTTTATATATATAAAGCTCTAAATGATAGCTTACTGGTCCTCTCTGGGTCTGGCTTTGGTTACGCTGATTTCGGTTTCCAACGGGGCCCAATTTTGGTTCAATTGCAAAAAGTAGTTGGAAACGGAACTGAATTGTGGGAGTCTTGGGTTACAGTTTGGTTCTGGTTTTGGTCAATTCAGCTCGTGATTTCGACTTGGTTCAACTCACGTTCCAGGCTAGAACAGGATATGCCTATATGAGCTTACTCAATCTAGAAAAAGAAGCCAAACAAGACAGTTAGTTCTCAGGCAAAAGGTCAAGAGTTCAATACGCTGCCCGACCCGTGCTTCTCTATACCCCACCTGATTAAGCCCTCTCAAGATGCGAGTGATTTTTCTTTTTACGATAGGAAGCCGAAGCAACACACACACACACGGAATAGAACTGGTCACCTGTAAGTGGGCGTCAAAGAGCCTTCACCGGTAAGCTAACAACCTAACACTCTGAGTGCAATATGAAAGTGATTTCCTTTGTTACCAAAGGAGGTTGAAGCCTAATACACACCCACATATGCAAGTCGAACTCCTCACCTAAGGCAACGGCGTGAGAGCGCCCTGCAAGTGATTTGAGAGCAGTGAATTGCTTGAGAATTAATCGACACGAGTGAAAAACAAGCGTGAGAGTGGAGGAGGGAGAAAAAGAGGCGTTCACGAGTCTGAGTCTCTCCCGGATGGCGCGCCCAAACTGCCCAAACTATAAGCTTAACTAAAGACGCGTCCCCAAAGAGAGAGAGCTCCGAATCCGAAGGATCTTCGTGGAAACGGAGTTGCGCTGGATGCTTTATCCACCGATGCCGACAATCGAGAAGGAAGGAACAAAACGGAGGACCCCAAGATCGGGATCCCGAAGAAACGGACTCGGCAGATCAATGGGAAAAAAGTGAGGGATGAGATCGATAGGGCGGTGAGAAAAATCTTTGGGGGAAAAAGAGCAGAGGAGTCGGCTTGAGCGCGGATTTTTCAGATCACGGGAGCAAACTATCCCATGAAGGATGGTTCCACGTCAATCGTGAAAAGGAGTTAATATCTTGAGCTCAAGCAAGAAGTTACTAGTGTAAAACGAATGGAATTTTGTGGAATCTGCTGACAAAAGTTTGTCGAAAGAGAGGCGTAAAGGGAAAGAAGCGCTGCAAGCAGTGGTCGTGAGTAGATTGTAAGATAAGGAAAGCATTGCTCGATCAGACAAAACAAAAAGGAAACTACGCTATCGGAGAGAGAAAGATCATCGCATCGCGACCTAGAAATCAATCTGCAGGGGAGGATTCCGGAGATCCGGCAAGTAACCGTCGCCAGAATCCCCCAAAAACTATCAGCGGAACACGTAAGTCGAGCAAAATCGAACAATCTTGCGGATCGAGGTTCGCTTTTCCGAGAGAGAGAGAGAGAGACGATCGATGAGCGGGAAGGAGGCACCAAAGCTTGACGACGAGCAGCTGGCGGAACTCCGGGAGATATTCCGGTCATTCGATCGCAACAACGACGGAAGCCTGACTCAGCTCGAGCTCGGCGCGCTCATGCGCTCGTTGGGGCTCAAACCGAGCGGCGAGCAGCTGAACGCACTCGTCCAGAGCGCAGACGCAAACAACAACGGCCTCGTCGAGTTTTCAGAGTTCGTCGCCCTCGTCTCGCCGGAGCTCGTCACGTCCCGGAACACCTACACCGACGAGCAGCTGCGCACTCTCTTCCGCCTCTTCGACCGCGACGGCAACGGCTTCATCACGGCGGCCGAACTCACCCACGCCATGGCCCGGCTCGGCCACGCCCTCACGGCGGAGGAGCTCACCGGAATGATCAAGGAAGCCGACACGGACGGCGACGGCCGGATCAGCTTCCAGGAGTTCGCGAGGGCCATTAGCTCCGCTGCATTCGATAACACGTTCTCCTGATTCTTTTTTCCTCGAACTTTCTTCCACACAGATAGATGTGCAGGAAGCCCTTTGGCGTATATACCTTTCCTTGTCTTATCTTCGTCTTATTCATGTCTTATCGTGGAGTTATACTCTTGTTAAGAACATATGCCACCCTTATGCATACGAACGGAAGGTTTGGTATCACAGGAGCACGCATACCTACATGCAAGTCTTTAGAGAGTGTATATTCAAATCAGCTTCCAAAATAATATCCATCTCTTTCTTTTTCTTTCTTTGGCTTTACTAAGCCTTTGTCAATTGAAGTGGAGCACTGTACTTTGCTATATCATTCATGAAAAGGACTGGTGTTTGGTGGACCCTGCCTTAGTCTAACCTAAGATTCCCTTACTTGCGACTGACATGTAATTTGTGTGATTAACTAAAGGATTAAAGGCAAATGCCTCGCCAAAAATCCGACAAGAACGAAGAAAAGTCTGAAAAAATGGTCGCAAAATGGCGGGCAGGGAGATTCTGAAATTGGTTCGGTAATATTTGCAAAAACTTCTCAACCCATGACTAAAATGAGCCCCACACGATCCCCATTTTCGGCGGAATAGAATCATGTGCACCATCTCCGGTGGGCTCCGAATACTCCTGGCAGCTGACCAAACGGAAAAGTTTAGGGACTCTAGGAGGCTGCTAGCAGCTGCTATCTAAGATCAACAGGAAAGAGAGTAGCCAGTTACTGTTCTCCTGGTATTCTACTTCTAGGCGCGGAAGTTCAAGCTGGGGATGCATGAAAAAGCTAGCGACGTCTCAAAGTGATCATCCCTCCAACAAAGGTGACCGGCATTTGTTTTCACATGATCTATCTTGAGACAGATTCAAACTGGACAGTCTAGTAGTTACTAGAAATCGCCAATACAAAACTACACTCATATGATGAGACAGATGAGGATGAACATAATATTTAATCTCCAATACACTAAAAATAACATGTAGATAAAAAAGCAACCAATACCGATGAAACAAGCAGCAAATCCATGAGATCACAGATCCACATAGAAGCAGAGAAAGAGTTGAATCACTACTGCTGGCTCAACAGAGGGCTGCCTTCCTTGACTAGGATAAAGAGTCCTCCGTCGCCTCTGGAAATCCGCAAGTCGCTGTCGAGATATGTTGTGACCAGCCATGACTGAGATCTCTCACCAGGAATGGGCACTTTAAGTGGTGGTTGGCCAGAAATTGTACGCGAAATGTTTTGAACAGCTTCCTGGATGGGAATTAATGATTGCTGCAAAGGTGCCAAGTCCACCTTCTGCCCAAAGACATCCAAACTCGGTGGTAGATCAAGAGTGGATGATATCTCTGGAGGTGGGAATATGCCTTCCTCAAATTTGACCTTTATCAGGGAAATCAAATATTGATGTTATTCAACAGAGCAATCAATTGATCATCATCTAGATGGAGAAATGCAGGACTCAACTGCACTCATTTGACAATGTTCATAAGGACTCTAACGCTTGTAAAATCAACCGACACCATTAAGCAAAACACTACACTATGAAGCACAACAACAACAACAACAACTAAGCCTTTTCCCATACTAGACGGGGTCGGCTACATGGATTCTTTGTTTCCACAGATCTCTATCGTGTGCCATGTTAGCAGTTAACTCCCAATAAGCTAGATCATTCTTTATTGTTTCTTTCCAACACTTTTGTGGTCGTCCTCTACCTCTTTTAATACTTTCCAAATTTAGTTTTTCTAACCTTCTTACAGGTTCTTCTTTTGATCTTCTTTCTATATGTCCAAACCATCTTAAACGATGTTCTCTCATTTTATCCTCTATTGGTGCCACTCCTAATTTGTTTCTAATAACCTCATTATGTATACGGTCTTTTCTTGTATGACCACTCATCCATCTCAACATCTTCATTTCTGTCACAGACATCTTTTGTACATGTTGATGATTAACTGCCCAACACTCAGAACCATAAAACATGGCAGGCCTAACTGCTGCTCTATAATATTTACCTTTTAATTTTAATGGTATCTTCTTATCACAAAGAATACCTGATGCTCCTCTCCATTTTAACCAACCAGCATTAATTCTATGTGTAACATCTCCATCAACTCTTCCATCACTTTGAAAAATTGACCCTAGGTATTTAAAACTTTCCTTTTGGGGAATGCAATGTGTGCCAATTTTAATTTCTATATCCTCTGAAGTAGCCAAATGATCAAACTTACATTCCATATATTCTGTCTTTGTTCTACTAAGTCGGAGGCCTTTGTTTTCTAATGTTTCTCTCCATAGTTCCAATTTTCTATTAACTTTTTCCTTAGACTCCTCCACTAATACAATGTCATCTGCAAATAACATACACCAAGGTACTTCATCTTGAATATGTTTTGTTAACTCATCCATCACCATTATAAATAAGTATGGACTTAAAGTTGATCCTTGATGTAACCCAATATTAACTTCAAAGAAGTCTGTCGTTCCTTCATGAGTCCTCACACATGTTTTTGCACCATCATACATGTCTCTTATAAGGTTAATATATGTCAACGGGATACCTCTTTTTTCCAAAGTTCTCCAAAGAACCTCCCTCGGTACCCTATCATAAGCTTTTTCTAGATCAATAAATATCATGTGAAGGTCTTTCTTTTTTGCTCTAAAATGTTCCATAAGACGTCTCAAAAGGTGGATCGCTTCAATAATAGATCTACCTGGCATAAATCCAAATTGGTTCTCTGTTGTACTTGATACTTGTCTTAACCTACGTTCGATAATTCTTTCCCATAATTTCATAGTATGACTCATTAACTTGATACCTCGATAATTTGAACAATTTTGAATGTCTCCCTTGTTCTTATATACAGGTATAAGTGTACTTGCTCTCCATTCCTCGGGCATCTTTTGGTTTTTCCATATTTCATTAAATAGTCTTGTGAGCCAAGTGATTCCTATTTCTCCTAGTATTTTCCAAACTCCTATAGGAATATTATATGGTCCTACCGATTTACCACTCTTCATATGTTTAAGAGCCTCTTTGACTTCATTCTTTTGAATACGTCGGTAGAAATTGTGGTTTATATACTTTTCTGACTTGGCTAAATCTCCTAAACTAATACTAACATCCTTATTTTCATTAAAAAGATTATAAAAATAGTTTTTCCATCTATTTCTTATATCATCATTTGCCACTAGAATTTTTTCATCCTCGTCTTTTATGCATCTAACATAATTAAGATCTTTAGTTTTCTTATCTCTAGCCCTAGCTATCCTAAAAATATCTCTTTCACCCTCTTTTGAGTTGAGTTTTTTATATAAGTCCTCCCAAATCTTAGCTTTTGCTTCACTAACGGCCTTTTTTGCTTCCTTCTTTGCTTTCTTATAAGCTTCTAAAGTTTCACTAGTTTTCTTAGCATAATGTAATTTGTAACATGCCCTCTTTGCCTTGATTTTATTTTGTACTACTTCACTCCACCACCAAGCTTCTTTTTGTGCCGGTACACCTCCCTTAGATACCCCTAACACATCTTTCGCCACTTTCCTAATATGTATAGCCATATTGTTCCACATATCACAGGGTGTGCCAACATAATTCCAAACATCTCCTTGAAGGACTTTCTGTTTAAATATATCTTCTTTCTCGCTTTTAAGGTTCCACCATTTAGTCCGAATAGCTCGATGCACTCTTTTCTTCTTTGTCCATTTTTTTATTTGTAAATCCATAACTAAAAGTCGATGTTGGGTGGTTAAGCTTTCTCCTGGAATTACCTTACAATCTTTACAACACGCTCTATCTTTTTTTCTACAAATAAAGTAATCAATTTGTGTTTGTGATAAGCCACTCTTATAAGTAATTAAATGTTCATCTCGTTTTTTGAAGATTGTATTTGACTATAAAGAGATCAAATGACTACACTATGAAGCAACATATATATATATATATATATATATATATATATAGAGAGAGAGAGAGAGAGAGAACCTGAATTCTTGAAGGGCTTCGGACCTCGAATGATGCGGAGGCACTAAAGGAAATGGTCGCTAACGGGTTCGAGTATGTTGCAGTATTTAAGACCTTAAGATTGCTGGTATCAATCAATTGGGTTATCTTTTGAAGCTTAAGCAAAGATGTTGAACCAGCTGCTATCAGCGGTAATAGCTCTGAGAAGGCTGTGTAGCTTTTGAAAAGAGAACATAAATAATCAAGTTAAAACCCACAAAGAACCAGGAAACAATAGGCCAAATAACCACAATGTCTTCAATGAATTCACCAAGTCAAGCAGAAATCATTGAGATGATCAAATACAAAGATTAAATAAGAGGGCATTCCAACAACTTGAAACAAAAGTAAAGTCAGACCTTAATTTTTAGCCGTCCTTAATTAACAATAGATTTTGGTAACTGGCAGCTTATATCATCACTAACCCTTGTGTTCAGCGAGTCTCAGTATGAAACTATAGCATACAATCGTACCACAGAGTGGAACCCTCACATTTGGCATTCTAGTGCACGGGAAAACTTTAATATAAGTAAAATTAATCAGCAGAAAATAAATGTAAAACCCATGAAGAGGCCCCACCTTTAGCCAAAACTACCTTTCTTAATCAGTCTCCATGACTCAGTAGTAGGCAAATAAATGGGTTACACAGATTTAAATGAGATGCATTATTGAACCCTACCAATCAGAGCCTAACGTAAAAAACTAAAAGAGCCTTGGTGGTCAAAGATGCAAGGCTTCTCTCTACGGGCCTTCACAAACATGCAAGTTCAAGGCATCAGATAAACTTGTGAGCTTTGACTGCCTACTCAAACTGCATCACATGCATGCATTGCCTCAAGCCCTATTTTGAAACTTAATATTGACGAAAATTGGTGGATGTGGAACAAATTTGGGATTTTGGGAGAGAAAGGAATTGGTCTTGGAAGAGGAAGAAATAAACATAAAAGAAGAGGCCAAAGCAGCTGGCTTAGAGTGGGTTTGAACCCACCCCAAACTTTTATTTGAAAAGGACAAACACAGAAGAAATAAACAAACAAGAAGAGGCCAAAGCAGCTTGCTTAGAGTGGGTTTGAACCCACCCCAAACTTTTATTTGAAAGGACAAACACAGTTTTCTGAAACTGGCATCATATCATACCATACGGTGCTCATATCGCACAATATCAATATGATATGCTCCTTAGATACAGGTAAGTACCAATACGACCATATGATACCATGTGATTTGTAAAACATTGACAGAGGGAGAACCATTCTTAAGTCAACAGGCAAGAAAACATTCTTTAACTAGGATCGAAAGGGACAGGGATGGATAAAGGTCTATATGGAATCTCATCATGACTGTTGTCCCTGCAATAAATTTGGGCTGCTTAAATAAATTGGCTCAGTGATCTTGTGAGACTATAAATTTTACAGAGTTCGTCTGATTGCAAAATTTTGTCCTTTTTCTATGTTTCAGCAACAGAGGAGGAAAATCGCCAAACAATAGAAACATGCCATTAAGCCACGCCACCCTATATAGGGTAGATTGAGGTTCATTACGTCAAAAATTTCAGTCAAATCACACGACCTTTTGAAGTCAGCAGGAAAATAGTTAATTCCAATCCATGCATGGTAACCACCATTAAATAACCTCCCAAATATGGAATTAAGCAATGAGCACCTAACTTCCTATAGCCATTACGGGGGAGCTTGAGTAAAAAAACAAACAAAGATGACATTTTCCAGAAAAGGAAGCGAGAATCCAACTGGGAACAAAACTAGCTAATTATAGCCAAATACTTAAAAATCCTATTGTCCCAATACATGCACGCATGACCCACCCCCAGAAACAAGCACTTCCAACCAGAAATGGGATTCCCCAACTAAAGAAAGTGAAATCTTAAAGGCAAAGCAAATCATACATGTGATCCCAGAGGCATGACATAATCACCAAACAATAGAAACATGCCATTAAACCGTACACCTTGGATAAGCTAGATTTAGGTCCCTTACGTCAAGCATTTCAGTCATCTCATAGGGCCATTGGCAGTCAAGCAGAAAAACAGTTATCTCTAATAGAATGCATGGTTATCACCATCAAATAACCTTCCAAATATAGAATTAAGCAATGAACACACCCAACTTTTGACGCTTCGTATCCTTAGTCATTGTTCAGCTAATACTCCAACTGAGCACTTTAGAAAGAAAAAAACATTTGAAAATGCATGAACGGAGTTGCTCAACTTTCAAATTAACCATTCAGTCAACAAACAGAAGGAAAAAAGCATGTTCGAGCTCTTCCTGTCCTTTTCTTTTTAACCATCTGCCAACTGTTCGCAGGTGCTAAAAAGATGGCTTCTTCCATTCATGGTCATTAGTGGAGAGCTCGAGTGAAAAGCAAACAATGATAACATTTTCGAGGAAAGGGGAGCGAGAATCCGTCTGTGAATTAAACTAGCTAATCATAATCAAAACTTAAAAGAGCCTCTTGGCTCAATACCTGCACGCATGACTAACCATAGAAACAGGCATTTTCAACCTGAAACCAAAAGGATCCCAAACATGGGAAACACGTAACACAATAGATGCTTTTCCAACTAAAAAAACTGAAATATCTAGTGTTCCCCTCTCATTGGAATCGATATGGCTCTAACAAGCAACCCTATGACTTCCAAAATATCATTAATAAGAAAAACAGAAACAAAGTACAAGTATGAATTACATCAGAATCCTTCTTCCTGCAATGAATTCTTCCAACTTCATAGTTTTAGCATACTGGAAACGCAACCTAATAGTAATCAAGACTCTTCCAAATTAATCCCCCGTAAGAAAGAGAGAAGAAAAATAGAACAGACAAATGCACGTTCAATCATCAATCAACACATAAAGAATTCAACTACCAGTAAAAGAAACTATAGAAATCAACCACAAAAGAATCAAGATCGATTCTGAAACCAACAAAAACGAACCAACTTTATATTAAAATACCGAGGCTTACACAAGAACCCAATTGCCGTTGAGCTCCGGCGCCTCCACCGGCGCCGTCGTCGGGTTCGCGGACTCCAACCGGCTAACCAACTCCACGACCTCCGCACGGACTTCCGCCGACGCCCGCAACCCGAACTCCGTTCCGTACACCGTATCCACGAGACTCTGCTTCAACTCCCGGGCCACATCTGATCCGACGATCCCATTTCCGTCGGCGTAACCGCCGTCGCTACCTCCCCACTCGTCCTCATTTCCCGTCGGGTCCGCTCCCGGAGCCCTAGTGCTCTCGGCCGCGTCCTCTCCGACGGTCGCCTTCTCTCCCCATTCGTCCACCGACCTTCCGGCCGAGGCACCAGAGATCGGCTCGATGGACGGCGCATCGCCGTCGTCAACGGCGGATACGAGCCGGAGAACACGCGACCTGGGGGAGGTTCGCAAGGAGAATAGGGAGGTAGAAGGGGACGCAGAAAGACGGGGGAGATTTCTAGAGTTTTGCACGAAGAGAGAAGCCGTCGAAGATAGCACCGCCATTATTCCTCACAAAATCGCGAAAGCACACAGCGAACCAAACGGGAATGAGGGGCAGTCGAGAGAATTGGCGGGCTAAATACCGGCGGCAACAATCTTCTTGACTCTTGTACCCCTTGTAATTTGACATAATGATTAGAACCAGTTCGTAAATATTTCAAGACTAAGGGTATTTTGAAGAATTGTGTTGGAAGATTCTGGAATCTACAACGATCTTTTCTTTCCTGAATACTTCGGTTCTGGATACTCACATTCCAAGATTCGATATGGGTCCGGTCCATACTTGCGTGCGAAATAGACTGCCCTGTTCTCGGTAAACCAGAACCGTCGGTTCCGGTACGCCCAAAACTACGAATCAGGACCAACCAGTTCCGGTTATGGTTAGAAAAGGCCGCCTCCGATAAAAACTTAGGAAACATAAAACCTAAAAAAAGAAAAAGAGATCAAACCAGCGATTTGAATTGCCGTTTCCAGTTCCGACTCCACTTATACATCTAGGTCCAGTTTGACCAGTTTTAGTTGTAGTGGATTTAAGGTCTTGGTTTTAGTTTCGAACTGTCCATACGATTCTGAACCGGACATATTTAGTGCAAAGTTTAACCGGCATATACGACTCATAAACGAGACAAACGAACCAAGCGGCTCGGTTCATTACACTCGACAACTGTTCATCATCCTTTTACGAGCTGAGCTAAGCTGAGTTGGGAGAGACTTCCTTGAACACCCAAACGTTTAGAGTTGTCCTTCATTAACCTAAAGCAAAGAAGGAAAAATTAACACTTATTTACTTTAGATACCTTAATACAATTATTTAGGAAATTTAACTTCGATAAAAACTTTTAAAGTCTTCACGAGAAGTGGTTATGTTCAGCTCTGTTTCTATTCAAGCTTTTTGATCATCACATGAAATGGAAACTTATGCAAACTGAACATTGTTTCAAATCTTATAAAATTCGGGTTGTGTGTGGGAACCCGATGGACGATAAATGGGTATCTAAAGTCACCTGCTTTTGTTCCTTTTTCTTCTTTCTTAGTCGATACGAACAATATATGAGAGCAAAGAAAGGTACGTGGATCTTTTCCTTCGAGATACTAGTTTCTCATTGAAAAAGTCAGGTTTTCAACGTTCATGTTGTAAAGTAAAGGTGATCATTAACCTTGTCACGTGAATGACCAGATTGATCATCTAGTCGTTACGTGCATTGGAAGTTACATTGCTGATTTGTAACAATCAATCGGTTACAGATTACCACCATAATCAACTAGATGAGGCTCCAAACGAAAAGCCCAACCAAAAAACTCAAGAGAAAAGGAGCTGGCACTGCTCTATAAATTCAGAGCAACGCACAGGAAATATATACTGTGAAAAACAAAAAACTGGCCGTGTGAAAACCGAAAAACTCAAAACACCCTTACCTATTCGTGTGATTATGTTGCTCAGGAGAAGGAAGTAGGTTTTGCTGCTGCGTACTAGGAGCGAGGAACAACAAAAGTTGCCCCAAGTCTTTGTAGAGGTCACCCAATCCATCACATGTTCCTTTCTCTCTCTCTCATTTCTTCGCTCATTCACCATTATGTGATTTTGGCAATTCGGGATATCTGGTTGAGAGAAATAAATTGTAAAAGAAGATGAGAATAACCACCTTTATGTTTGGAACCTTATCTAGTCGTTTGTGGTGCTAATCCGGGATATTGGCTCCTCCCCTCCCGGGTTTCTTGCATGAGCTTTCAGTTCGAAGCCTCATCCAGTCGGTTATGGTGCTAATATGTAACCGACTGACTGTCCTGGATCAACACTGTGACTTCCACCACAGGTAACGGTTGGATGGCCAATCTAACCGTTTGCGATAAGGTTGTCGAGAATGACCACCTTTACGTTACATCTCTCACTTTGTCATTCGAGCTAAGTAAACTGACATACTAGTTTTCCTCCTACTTTTACAGAGTTTTTCTAGTAATGTCATTTCATGATTGCTATTGCAATTATCATCCGTTGTGTGATTTTTTACCTACACAACAACCAAGCATATCTCAAACCCATGTTTGTAATATGTTTTGAGAAAAGATCTTCTGTTATGGCTTTAGTCAAGGAGTGTGCTAACATATCAAGAGTTGGCATGTATGAAATGGATATTTCCTTTCTCATAACCATATCATGAACATAGTGGTATTTAACTATTATATGCTTGCTTTTAAAGTTGCCAACTCTACTTTTGATTATAGTGATTGCTGTATTGTTGTCGTAGTAAATGACAACTAGCTCGTCAACTATTTTCAGCTTCAAATCTTGTATGAAGCACTTATCCAAACGACATTCGTTGCAACCATACAACAAACTACATACTCAACTTCTTGTGTATGTAATGCTACACAACCTTATTTCTTACATGCCCAAGAAATAACTCCACCTCCAAATAAGAATTTTTGTCCCGAGGTTGATTTGCAGTTATCTTTACTCCCAGCAAAGGCAACATCTGAGTATCCTACCACTTTCAATTAATCTACTTGAAAACACAATTTTAAGTCTTTTGTTCCTTTGAGATATCTTAAATTTCTTTTTACAGCTATCCAATGCTGTCATGCAAGATTACTTTGATATCTACTTATAAGACCAACAATGAAGCTGATATTAGGTCTTATACATAACATAACATATATTAAGCTACCCACAGCTTGTGCATAAAGAACGTTAGGTTTATCATCTCCTTCACTTGGACAATCAACCTTACTTAATTTGACCCATTTTGCAACGGGTGTAATAGTATACTTTCACTCACCCATTTTGAACTTCTTGAAGATATAGTCAATATATCTCTCATGAGTTAAACATAAGAGTTTAGATTCTCTATCTCGAGAAATCTTTACACCCAGAAACAACAAATTAAGCTAAGGGAGACTGATGGGCTCAGATTTGGATACTGCCAGCGGCATGATACCGAACGACGACATGATTCCTAATTTCCTCCACAGATAAGGTGTTCTCTCTGGAATGGGGATGTGATTCAAGATGGGCATGAGAGCCGTACTCCTTGCTCTGATTTAGGAGGCCGGCAAGTATGGAAGAGGAGGAGCAAAACCATCCATGGAAATTTCAGTTAGGAAGAACCCTAATTGTCGAGCTGTTGTCCTTGCATCCTCAAACAATGCCGTTGTTTCAGACAAAAGTTTAGTTTCAAATGGAGTTTCTGATAGCCGAGTTTCAAGAAGTTTGGATACAAGGCATACGAGTGCCAGGAGAGAGAGAGAGAGAGAGAGAGAGAGAGAGAGAGAGAGAGAGAGAGAGAGAGAGAGAGAGAGAGAGAGAGAGAGAGAGAGAGAGAGAGAGTTATACACCAAGGAAATCATCTAGGAGACAATCCACTGAGTCCATAAAATGTGGATAGGAATCAATTTGGTGCTCTTGGTGATGGGGAGAAGGTGGCGTGGCTGGGTTGGCTCGCAGGGCCAGATGTATATGTACATATGCGCGCTCACACACATATATATACGTATATATGTGTATAAATAATATAATATGTATATGTACATTATGTATATGTATGCTTATATATAATGAGCCTGACCTAGGGAGCGACATGGTCCTTCAAGGGCTGGCCATGACCGTATTGACATCTTTAAGTTTGGGCACCCTCCGTCTCTTTATTGGCTTATGACCAGTGATTTGTTTGCTATTATGAGAATTAGTCTTTATCGATTATAAAGATGACATGCAGATGCATGAGTTGCAGTGAGGGCTCATTTTGAGAGGAGCCTTCCTTCCGGACATAGTATGTTGACAACGGTTTAATAGATTTTAAGACGAGCCACTAGCCTAAACATGCCGGTTCCAAACGTCGGTTCTGGTTTTCTTGAAACCAAGAACCGGAGCTGAACCAGGATTAGGTTGGTTTTGGTTCCAGTTCAAAACTTTCGATTCTGGTTTGGGTTTGTGTCCTAAACCGTTGACACCTAGGAAAACCATCCAAAATTTTGAAATATAGAAAATTTTTAAAAAATGAAACCAATGAAATCGTTGATTTCGATTTTAGTTCTAATATATTTCAATTTCTGCTTCATGGAAGGTGGGACCAGAACCAAAGTAGGTGATCCCTTGTTCTGGATCCAGTTTGACTGGTTTTGATTCCAACCGATTCTTGGCCCAATTTACCAGTGCCTTAGGTTTGTAGCCCATGTTGGCCCATCCAACATGTCCAGCTTGGGCCTGTGACGCAAAAACAGCTCTCCTACAAACTTCCTCAGTATCAATGGAAAAGCAAACGTCCTCTCCTCGAGCTCCTATCTGTACCCGTATGTGTGTGTGAGAGAGAGAGATCAAATCCTCATCACCAAATTCTTATGAGAAAAAACTATTGCCTCTGTGTGTGCGCATTAAACAAGCAAGAGAGATTTGTTGTCGCACCAAGATGGTTTCTTTTGTTGAGGGAGCGAGGACAGATTTTCGGAGTCGTTGGTAGTCGAATTTGATCTTTTCCCAGAGCATGGCTGAGGCCCTTCCAAGGGAAAACGGACGTCCTCTTCTTGGTCTCCTATTTGCACACGTCTGTGTGTGTGTGTGTGAGAGAGAGAGAGAGACTTTGGGCTCTAGCAATTAACAAGAGGGGTCTTCTCGTTGGACCAACGTGGTTTTCTTTTTGGTAATTGAGGGAGAGAGAAAGCCAGATTTTCCAAATCGTTGGTAGTCGAATTTGCCACAAATTAATCTTCCTTGTATTGTAATTACTTAGAAGGTACTTGCATTACAAAGACTGCTCTTTTCCATTTCGTTTTGCCAGGAACTAATCTTCCTTGTCACTGTAATTGTTCACTGTTAAGTTATTCATGGAGTCGTCTCCTTGTTTATTTCGTCGATTTGAACCCCACTTCATGTATGATGACAGCTCTTTCAGTGGCACTTGAACCACTGAACGTCACGAGTAAGAGACGATCATGTAATCTCTCTATTCTTGAGAATCGAGAAAAGGGCCAAACGCCACTAAAGAAGCTGTCACCAACGATGAATTTGGTTCAGCTAGTTTTACTGTTTAGTTTCACTTTCCAAATGATGAAATTTTAGCTGTTTTCACTATTCTCAATCATCAAAGGTTGAGCACAAATAGCAATAGCTCACCTGGCTATGGGGTCGATCAACAAGTTGGAGATCATGAGTTTGATACCCGAGGGCGTGCATCTGGCTTCTGGCTCCACATTGCAGCTTCAATTTCTACTCCATTTATGCATATTTTCTATTCGAGTCTGCAGAATTCGACTTTCAACTCAAATTCTCATTCGTGCCTTATTATTGACGATTCTTTAAAGCTTTCATTCCATTTTTAGGCCATCTATTAAGATGAGAATTGTGTTGCTGTCTTCTCTAAGAATGTATAGAGAGTTCAGGTTTCAATGACTGAAAATCATGATAGAATTTAAGTTTATCTATCATGACATAATTTGGGTATGATGCTACTTCATATTGATTTTGTTATACAATATAAGTGTCATAATGTTAATATACATAAACCACCACCTAAAACTGAACTAAACCAGAACCCGTAGTTTGGTTTGATTCAGATCCATCTGTTTTGATGGTTTGGCTTGGTTTTCCATAAATTGACAAGATGGTATTACTTCCATTCACGGTTGAGGTTAGAACCGAACCAAACCAGACCATGAACACCTCGCAACCTACATCAACCTAAGTTTCACAGTCAACATCATCGAGTCACAAACAGCATCTTGTACACAATTGTGCCTTGTGCTTAGCCTAGAAAACAAATTTATATATTTGAAAACTCCATTCCCATTTCCTTCTCTGCAATGTTGTCTTGGGTGTTATTTCGTTTTGAAGCTAAAAGGAAAATAGAGAAAAACTCAAAAGTTCTGAAATCAAAACAAACCGAGAATAGTTTGGGTTTGGTTTCATTCGTTCTGTGGCTTGATTTTGTTTGGACGGAAAAAGGAAAGCGTCTTTGTTCGGTTTAGAGGATTGAAGGTTGAAACCGAGTCATAAGACTGAACTGAACCCATCTATTATATAACCTGACAGATTTAGTGGCCCATAACAACCCTTTTATGCTTTCCTCTTTCAGATCCTAATAATCTTTCAGTACTCTAACCCGACTCCAATCTTTTGTATCTGCACAAGCTGTAACTTTCTTAGTTTGTCTACACTGTGACATAATTTGGGTATGATGTTGCTTTATATTGATTATTTGTTATACAATATAAGTGTTATATTTTTAACATAATATTAAAATATATAAAACTTTAGTTCAAAACCTAACTAAACTCAAAACCATACTTTGGTTTGGTCCGGCTCTAACTATTTAAATGTTCTGGTTCAGTTTTCCAAAAATTGAAAACTGATCGTATTGGTTTCGTTCAAGGTTGAGGTTAGAATTGAGCCAAACCGGACCACGAACACCCTTACCCAGATCAATGCTTCGAACTGCCCACTAAATTTTATTTCAAATGTGTCCTTCTAGTCACAACCCACCACCTACCTATTTGTGCACTCAAAGCATAATGAATTTTAGGTTGTTTTCCTATTTAGGATCATTTTTTCACAGGATTCCTTTTTTGATGGTAAAAGTAGATATTGACAATATTTTTTTTATTTTCAAAGATGGATCGTCAAGATTTGTTTGGATATAGTAACACCTAAATGTGCTAGCATATATTTCAAAAAATCAAATATTTTAACAGTTGATATTTGAGAATGCTTAAGCATATATTCACTTGCACATGTACTTATTTCTCTCTCTCTCTCTCTCTCTCTCTCTCTCTCTCTCTCTCTATATATATATATATATATATATATATATATATATATATATATATATATATATGCACACACGACTTACGGTTGATGTACATGCTCCAAAGGGTCCAGGAGGTCCAAGCACAGACCTCCTGTTTGGAGCATGGTTTCTGCCGCCATCAGCACCGTCATGACCTCCGGCGACATGTCCAACGTCCCGCTGCTTCCGTGCGGCTTCTTCATGGTTCCTGCATCAGGGAGTAATAACAGGAGTACTAGCTTCTGCAAAGGCTTCATCAATGACACTGATGCTCCAAGCAGCAACATTGTGCACTCCCTCCAGCAACAGCTGCAATGTGACAGTGGCATTCCAAGTGATACCAACCAACCTGATCTCATTCCTGCTGGTCTGTTTTGAGAGAATTTGATTGTTTTACTGTACAGAACAGTTGTATACTAAATGTAAGTGTAACCATATGCTTAGTAGTAGTGATTGCGAAAGATCAGGATGTTCTAGGACATTTCAAGATGACCAAGATATCAAATGCTTCAGCTATCCTGATCATCTTGAACAGGTCAGGGTAGGTTTCTTTGATGCCGTCATGAATTTTGGCGAAAACCGCGTTATGAACGACTTTGAGAGTGTTCTACTATGTATTTTGCATCGAAATCGTGATGAAAATGGTCCCTAAACTAGTTTATTGTTGGATTAACATGTGTTAAACTGGGAATGATGAACGTTTAATGGCACAGAGCAGATTTATTTTGGGATTAGCTAACTTTATCGGTTTTACTGATGATCTGCTTTGAAAATTTAAGGGTTATGATATTTTGATTAAATGCAGAACCAAGGAACTGTGGTTTTTTCTTTCTCTATTGATAGCTCGAAAAACTGCACGCAATCCAAAGTGAAAGCACCGTGCTTAAAAAGTTCAAACTTCAAGGCTGGAATCCTCATCCCCTTAAAACTACGTTTCATGGGCTTCCGATATAAGGATGAAGGTGACACTTTGAACCCTCACCGCTTGTATGACATCTAAAACCCTCTCAGTTAAGCTAGTATCGCCAGAGAAATGCACAGATTTTGCAATATCGTGAACCAATTTCTTCATATATTTCTTTGAGGTTGTGAGGACGATCACCGTGAGGCCTTAACATCATCACTCTGCCGTTTACTTTACCTTGACAACGAAGGAATCGATGTATAATAAATGAAATAGCAGAAGTCAAACTTTTGTTCTATCAATTCCACCAAGCACTGTGATCATAATGGCTACCTGCTTCACACTACAATTTGATCGAAAAACTATAATGCGTCCACTGTTCACCAATTCAATTCTTTCAAAGAACAGAATTTACTTATCGAAATCTTCCTTTGGACTTTCGACAAATTGTTTCAGTGTTTGATATGAGGGACACGTACAGTTACTGTAAGCTATTCCAAGAGGATCTTAAGATCATATATTGAAGTGCCATTATTAGGAAGGACCCAGTTCATAAGTTGGATGCTGACGAAACGCAATACTTTTAAACTGGTCTCGGTTCTCGGGAGATGGGGGGCACGGGGTTTGGGGAGGAACCTTCTTTGAACTTAGAGCCGAGTTAGACACCGGAAATTACAGTGGAGAACCAGTTTGAGCCCCATGTATTCAAGCAACACATTTTCGTAGACACACACACACTAAACACTCAGTGGCGTGCACACGCACATACACACACCGGAAAGCACTAAACCAACTTCATCAGGTTACATGTTTTTACAGCGAAGTTCATGTATAGGCTTTTTTAGCTGCAATTAAGCCTACCAGTGGCACATGTACTCGATTATCGAGTGATCTTGATCTCTCCATTCTTGTGACAGTAGAAAGGGACACTAAGAAATCACTTGAGATGAACTTTGTTTAGCTGATTTACTGGTTGGCTTCACTTTCCAAGTGATGACGTTTGTGGTTATTGATCTGTTTGGGTTTCCAGTGCCAGTGAGTTTGGTTTTAGCCGCTTTCCTTATTCTCAATTATTAACAGCTGCCCTTTTATCTATATTTAGACATATTCCAATAAGAATCTTGCGAATTTTCTATTGCACATTTGCTTTATGGTTATTATGAACTCGTCATTATTGTTCATATTATTGTGTTTTATTAAGTCCCTTCTTGGTACTCTTATCATGTATAAAATATCTTGATATTTATAACCAAACAACAGCTTTACAATCTCCATTTAATTATAATGCATTGTTGCTTCTCACTGACCTCTTTCCTTGGTCATCTATTTTTAGTTTTGTGCAGAACATGGAGAAGTGCACTTATAGTGGCACAAGAGTAGGAGAAGGTTATGTGGTTCCCTGAATCTTGCACAACTAAAAGTACCAAATGCTACAAAATGTTCTCATGGTAGATGGATTCTGTTGATGCATCAATTCAAAATCCTCATTCCTGTTCCTTAATGAAATCTGATTGTGGATATCAAGGGTTAGAACACAATCAAAGAATTCCGTAAACCATCATATCTTATGCCAGTGGTGGATCTAGAAACTCTTTTGGGGTGGGGCAAATAGCCCTTCGAATAGTTTAGGGAGGGGCGAACTATGTATTGTTATAACCCATAAATCCCATCACGTGCTATAGGATTTAAGTTGATTTCCAAGTTTTGGGTGTGACATATGCCCCACCTCAGCTCAATGTAGATCCATGTGTTTGCCCTTTTTTATCTTGATTGTACATGTCATTCTAATTAGTCATTTACAATTGCAACTCCCTAACTGTTATGTACTTCTTTTCAGCCTGGATGTGTTGTTCACTAGCAGCTTTAAACTCCACTATTTTTTTTATGTTTGATATCTCATGATTATAATAGTTTGCAAGTTTGTGTTTTGTTAATTAAGCATTTTCCTTTTTGCTTTTTCAGTAAAACAACATTCAAAAAGGGTGGAATTTAGGGGCAATTAGCTCTTTTAGTGGCACATGAAATATTTATTGCCCTCACTCTTGTGCCACTCAAAGGTTCAATTTCCACTAAAAGTTTCACACTCGAGATGAATTTTGCTGTACTGTCTATATTAAGTTGGCTTTACAGCCAACCTGATTCCATTGATTTTACAGGCCTTTCCCTGAGAATCATGAGATCATGTGACCGGATGCTTATCAATAAGAAACTGATACATTTTAAGTATAATTTCTATTTTTGCTTGTCTAATTATTATCTCATTTTTTTGTTCCTAACTTGTAGGTTTAAGGTTAAATACCCAAGGTATGAATGTGGTAAGAGTCTGCATAACCCAAACTTGCAATTAAAAACATTGCCATCATATGCATCTTTCACATGAATAGTTGTTTACATCTCGAATTCTTAATCATGCTAAACCCTTAACCCTTTATGAATTCAATGGTACATATTAAGTCCTCTATCAACCGAGTTTAATTGTTTTGTGTAAGTAAAAGGTATGAGTGAAATTTTTGTTAATACTTTGAAATGATTATATATGGTTTCTTACTGAATATGGGTGAAAATGCTTTATTACTTGCATGGATACACCGTATGAGTGTGCTTGTGTACAAGCAAAATATTATCGAGTATGAATCTACTTTCTATTGTGCCATGAGATGTCATCACATGATATGCTACAAAAATATTGCTGTCTTTGTGGAGACTCTTTGGTTTTACCTTTCAATGGTTGGGAGTCCAATTGGAGTACCACTATCTTCTATCCTCACAAAACTGCTTTGAAGCACCAACCCAAATTTCATTGCAAACATGTCCTATTCCCAAGCCATGCTCTTTAACTATTTTCTTATAAGCGAAAGTGCTTAAAGTGTAATCAATATTTAGGTTATTGTTTTCCTTTTCAAGATGATTTTTCATCGGATTCCTTTTACGGCCGCATACGTGACGTATCTAGGGTTTTTCTTGTATTTTACCTAGTGCAAGTCTTATATAAGAATAAGAATCCTTTTAGTAAAAGTCCATGCTTTGGTTTGTGAGAGAAAGCATATAGTTGCAACACCTTTTGCATTTTCAGGATCTGAGGTTGTCCACCATATGGAGGTATGATTGAGCAGACTTAGAAACTTGAGTTTCTAGGGTTTCTAAGTATCAAGTTTATCTTAGCCTAAGAAATAAGTGTATTGTTTCAGCACTTCCATCTACATTGCCTTCTCTATTAAGTTTTATAGTTTCATTACAAAAAATGGTAAGTAGAAATTCTCTACTTCTGTCTGTTTGTATAAGGGGTTATGAGTTTTGAGTTTCTTTGAGGTTTTCCACATGTAAAATGTTTCTTTGAAATTTGTTTAGTCAGCTCCATTTCAATTCAATAGGAGTACAAAAGATTTTATTTTCTGTGATATATATGTATATACAAATATGTATGTATCTATCTATATATAGATATATAGGTATGTATAGATTGATTTTCTCAGTCCTCAATTTTTTGATGCAGAGGGAAGAGATGGTTGGTTCCAACATAAGCAAAGAGGAAGATATGGAGAATAGATCTATTGGGAGTGGCAACATGGATGCTGGTTCTGGTGAGGAACAAGATGAAAGAGACCAGCTAAGAAGGAAGCGCTACCACAGGCATACTGCTAGGCAGATTCAACACATGGAAGCGTAAGCGTTCTTTATTGATACTTTGTTTCATTAATCACAGATTTTAATGCAATTTCTTGGTATATAATCTAAGGTAGCTGTACTTTTCCTGTTGCTATGAAAGGCAAATGATCTATCTGTTTTTCTTAGAAAATAAATGTGTAATTGATTATTAGAGGTTGTTGCATGCTTGCCTTTTGGTTCTTGATTATCTCCATTAAACATGCATATAGCCATAATTAGTATCATGTATCTTTTTCTTTTTTTGGTTTAAACCACGGTTATCTGAAAAGCCCAACCCTTACTCTTCCACTTCAAGCCAGATAAGTCCACTATGGCTTAAACCTCTCCCAGCAATGGTTTTCTCGGTTCACACTACCTGAATCGAGACCTTTGTTAAGGGGAACAAGTGCTGAACCACTTGAACCAACGAACTGTTGGTTAGTATCATCTATGAAGTAGATTGTCTTGTAAGGAATGGCTAGCTTATTTTGAGTGCACAAGAGAAAAATTTCAGGAATTGATGACTAAATTCATGTATACTTTTGGAGTGATAAGTACCTTTTGCACATTTTAATTTTGAACAATAATAGTTGAAAACTAAATGAGAAAATTTTCAGGAACTGGTGATTAAATTCATCTATATCTTTGGAGTGATAAGTTATTACCTTTTGCACATTTTAATTTTGGGCAGTAATAGTTGAAAACTAAATAATCAAGCATGCTAAACTCTTGTAGGGTTCTTATAAATGTTAAATTCATTTAACTACTGTGTCTCTGACTTTTAGAGTTACATGTATTTTTCAGCCTATTTAAGGAGTTTCCACACCCTGATGAGAAGCAAAGGCTCAAGCTCAGCCAAGAACTTGGGCTGAAACCTCGGCAAGTAAAGTTCTGGTTTCAGAATCGACGCACCCAGATGAAGGTACTTAACTTCTTCTCTTCTTTTTAGTGTATATGTTTTCCTTTGTGCGCGCACACACACACACACACATATATATGTATGTATGTTACATACATATACATGTTTGTGTGCGTATATGTACATGGAGTTGTTTGCATGTGCAACGATTTAGCATCTTTCATCTTCTCCTTTTTAAAACTTTTGGACAATTTTCTGAGGTATAATCAACACGATCAGGATATATATAATCAGTGGCAAACCCACTTTAGGGTGAGGTCTTGCCCAAAATTTGAAAATTTCTTGGGTCAGTCAGTGTATATAAGAAAATATAAGTGTAATTCACCCGAAGTACAAATGTACCTCACTCCAAAAGAATTTCCGAGTCCATGACTGTATATAATGGCTTTAAATGGTCAAAAAACAACCAGTAAGCACAGTATTTCATAAGAATCAATGTACTTTTAACACCCCACCCCCTCTCCAACCAACCACACATGCATGTGTATAGATATATATAGGCAATGGCGGATTTACATGGAGGGGTGGGGTGCGGTCGCTCTTCCTGAAATTTTGAAATTTTACCATGAATATATGGTTGAGATTTATGCTTTGCCCTCCCCTAAAGCGATGAAATATATATGTCGCTCCACTAATACTAGTTTCTAGATCCATCACTGTATGTAGGTGCATATGACTGTATTTTATCGTATCTGCAAACATGTGTATGTATTGACAACTGAACTGATAATATATGGTCTTATATATGTTGAATGCTATCTGTAATTACTAGGCACAACAAGACCGCGCAGATAACATGCTTCTCAGGGCGGAAAATGAAAGCCTTAAGAGTGAAAACTTCAGACTTCAGGCGGCCATTAGAAACATCAACTGCGCTAATTGTGGGAGCCCAGGAATGTTTGGGGAGCTTTCCTTTGACGAGCAACACCTTCGTGTGGAGAATGCACGCCTAAGAGAAGAGGTATATTATCCTTTTTTCCCCCTTTATCTCCCCCGTTTTTGCTTTCTTTACCATGCACAATTCCTTTTTTTAAAACTAGGGTTTAGGGTTTTCTCGTAGTACCCATTCTCTCAACAAAATGCCAAAGACAAAAGGATGCATGGGATCCATGTGTATATGTTTATGCACGGTTGACTGTGGATGTATCGATGTGTTAGCATGTATGCACATACATGCATGGTGCATTCACTCATCCTTCCATGTATACATGTAAATGATAGATATGCGTACATGGCACGAAATCCCTTTTCGACCATGCATACCATTAATTGGCATTTGGGAACATGACGGCATTTGAAGTATGGTGTCTGTCCTAATTTATATGATAATCAATTGTGGCAAGTTTAGGACAATGGCCTCCATCTTAGGGGTATGCTAGGGTTACACATGGCCGGTTTGGAACCTGCTTGGCAGTTCTAACAGGAACCCGGTGAAACTGGAACTAGGAAAAGTGGGCCCAAGACCGTGGATCACCAAGTTCTGTTCTGGTTCTATCTTTCATGGAATCGATGGTTCCAATTTTTTTCTTTAAAATTTAAATTTTCTAAAATTCTTTGCCACTTTTGGGAGGTTTCAAACTCAAAACAAAACAGCCCTGAAGCCGATGCTTCAGGAACCATAACCGAAGCAAGTTTCAGGTTAACTGGAATAGGTTTGAAACTGCTGGTTCCCGTTTACTCGAAACCAACCATGTCTACTAGGGGTGGATGTTTTGGACCCAGCACAGGGGTTAAATCAGAACCAAGCTGCCCTTGAACCTACTGGAACAGAACTTGAACCAGACCAAACATGAGCTGACAGTTCGGGGTTGACAGTTCCAAGTTGATTTTGGTACTGGTTTTAAAATCTCACCCTTTGTTTCTCAACTTTTTACATAAAATCGGAACCAGAGTGGAACTAAGACCCCAAACCAGAAGAACTAGAACCTAACCCGAACTAAGATCGGAGTCAGTTCGGTTCTAGTTCTACATTTTGGTCGAATCAAAACGTCAGTTCGGAACCGGCCGTCCTGGTTTTAGCTGAGCTGGCCATTTCTTGGGTTCGTCTTATCTAAATTTGACATTTAATTACAAAATTCAGGGAATCTGCAATCCCAGCTTTCCTTTTTTGAATCCTTTTCAACAATCACCAAAGCAATCCTTGTTATTGGTATGATACACATTAATTAATAACAAGTATATACGGCCAAGCATTTATGCCAATAATATTTTAGTGTTTATATATTTGGCTATAATAAAAATTAATAACCATTTAATTATTTTTTTCTTGTTAGCTTGATCGAATATGCGGCATTGCATCGAGGTACAACGGCCGGCCACTACAGATGTTCGGCTCGTCTGTTCAGCCCCAAGTGCAACCATCTTTAGACTTGGACATGGGTGTGTACGCAAGGCACTTTCAAGAATCAATGGCTTCATCAATGGAGATGATTCCGCCGGTTCCGGTACATAGAAACCCGATGATCGGGCTGTTGGAGTCGGAGAAGCCGATGGCACTCAACCTGGCGATAGCTGCCATGGAGCAACTGCTGAGAATGGCACAAGGTGGCGAACCACTTTGGGTGAAGGAGAGAGAAGGAGAGAGGGAAATGCTGAACTTAGAGGAGCATGCCAGAATCTGCCCTTGGCCGGGAAGCTTCCAGCAGCGTTCGCCGGTTAACTTCAGGATGGAGGCATCCAGGGATACAACCCTGATCATGATGAACACCATCAGTCTTGTTAGCGCCTTCATGGATGCGGTAAGGTTCTCTATCGTGGGCATTTTTAGGTCATTTAATAAAAGAAGATAAACCCTGAAGAAATAAGCAACTGCTTTGCATCAACTCTTACATTTTCATGGCTTCCAAGGGATTAGCATAGTGGCAAGAGCATCAATTGAGAGATTGATAGTCGGGGGTTCGATGCTCACAGTTCCTCTAATTCATCAGACAAACCTAACAAAGGCCCGAGGGTGGTGGCGAACTCACTTTAAGGCAAAGTGGGTCATGCTTTTCACCTGAAATCTCAAGTTTTTTTAAAGTCAATCACTGTTTATAAAAAAATACAAGAGTTTTGTGAACGTGAAATAGAAATAGAAATAAAAGTGTATCAGAGGTGAAATGCGAGTGTGCCTCACAAAAAATTCTCGAGTCTACCACTCCCCGACAGGCAAGGTTTCTCGACACGATTGGCTCTGATTTAGGCTCACCACCTGAGTGCAGCTTCTTTGAGCTACAACTGAAAAAAAACAAGAAAATTCGATCCCCACATTCCCATATTTCTATTTTTTTGACCAATTAAGAGGATTTTTGTTCCAGTGAAATCCTAAATACGTTTGGACCTCAAAATGACTCTTCTTGCACAAAGAATGAACAATCAAATACATCTAAAAATTTTAAATGGGGGTTTCATGAACATGATGAGAAACAATTGTTTATATGATAAGGTTTATGCATGAACCATTTATGCGCGTATTCTTCCTCAATGTGTGACAGGACAAGTGGGTGCAGATGTTCCCTGCCGTGGTAGCCCGGGCGAGAACCATTCAGGTCATCATCCCGGGCATCGGAAACCACTCCCTTCAGTTGGTAATTAATGAATCTCTCTCTCTCTCTCTCTCTCTCTCTCTCTCTCTCTCTCTCTCTCCCGGGCATTTACAAGGTTATAAATGCAGATGCATGCGGAGTTTCAGTTCCCGACGCCACTGGTGCCGAGTAGGGAATGCTACTTTCTACGCTTCTGCAGCCAGCAAAGTGGTGGCGACAGCCAAGCACTGTGGGGGATCGTAGACTTCCCACTTGACGGCTTCGACGAGCCTTACATGGTGCAATTGCCAACCGTCTCTCGCTGCCGCCGGCGACCTTCCGGTCTCATCATACAGGACGTCCACAATGGTTACTCCAAGGTAGTAATACAATAAAACTGTACTCATGATGCGTCATAGTCATTTTGCTGGATGAAAGAATATTCGGACTGTTTTGTGCCAAACCATATTCAAATACTATGATTCGGATTCGACAAACCGTCTACGGACACATGGATATACTTGAATATACAATGGCCATTAGTTATCCCAATTCATATATATATATATATATATCAACCATGTCTTCTTTAAAGATAGATGTTTGATGTTTCAATTTAAAAAGGAAAAAGTATATACATATTATTTTCTTGATATAATTTATTTATATATACACTTTTTATTGTTTAATTCAAATTCAATTACCCATCTCCCAAAACTATGTGGTTCTTTCTTTCTCTGCCTCTCTCTCTCTCTCTCTCTCTATATATATATATATATATATATATATGAAAATTTAGATTTAGGAAACCTCCTAAAATAGAGAACCACAAGAAGCTCATTTACAAGGGTTTGATCTTTGAAATATATAGTTGAGTTGATAAAATAGAAAGTATTTAATGCATATCATATAAATGATGCATTAAATACAACCTCTAAAATATGTACTTTTTTAATTCAAATCTCTATCATGATTTTGTCGATCAAATAGTGGAAATGGTGGGTTCGTGGCTGGAATATATTGTTATCTATTCCGATCAGCCTATTTTCTAATAGTGGTTTCCTAAATCTAAATTATATATATCATATATATTTGGTTTCCATTTTCATATGTGAATCGGTTTCTAAATATGGCTGATATCCAAACAAAAGACTATGGATCCAGCTGATTCATTTAGATCCCTAGCTTTCACCCGACCTGGAGTACCACAATAAGTTTCACGTGATCCGTATCTGAAATTAACAATTCATCGATTTTATCTTGGACCCGGTTCATTTTTCATCACTTGCTATTCTGCCATGATAGAGAATGTATGGCATATTCTCAGGTGACTTGGGTGGAGAACACCGAAGCTGAAGATAGAGCACACCACCAGATCTTCAGTCAGTTTCTGCTAGCCGGAAATGCATTCTGTGCACAAAGATGGATTGCAAACTTGCAGCGCCACTTTGAGCGAGCTGCCTGCGTCATGACCTCAAACACAATTGAGTGCAATATTGGAGGTAAGGATCCGATTAATCACATTGAACCCTTCTCTCTCTCATATATATATATATATATATATACTGTGTGTGTAGATAAATAGATACCTTTTTGTGCCTGTGCTCATGAACATTAGAGGTATACACATATTTTATATATATATATATATGTGTGTGTGTGTGTGTGTGTGTGTGTGTGTGTGTGTGTGTGTGTGTTGTGAAAATCGTAATATTGGTTAGTTGTCAACTCGTGCCGTAGTTCTAACTTGCAATGTGACTTATGTTGTGACATGTGTTAATAAGATAAACAAACATGCACACACAGGAGGAAAGGTATGCATGTAGATATGTCTGGTTCTGGTTAATCCGGAACCTGAAACGGTAACCTAACCGGCTCAGGGCTACTTTTGGTTCTAGAACTGTCGGTTCTGGTTTCAGTTTGGAATTGGTAATTTTATTTTAAAAAATAAATTTATAAGAATTTCTTTAAAAAAATACCAGATGGTTCCAATTTGGATCCGGTTTTATAAATGGTGAAACCAAAATAGGGTCAGGTGAGCTTCGGCTCCAGTTTTACCAGTTCCTGGCCTGGTTTGATTTCGGTGGGAACCATCAGGCCAGTTAGGAACCAGCCATATCTACACACATATGTGAATGAATTGATCAATGTTCAACTTATTTTGCCTACATGCGTGACTTGCATGGATCTAATCCGGCCACTATTTTTCTTAAAAAACACTTGATATGGGTTGAATCTGATTTGATTGGGTCTAATACTGCTACTAGTATAGTACTCAATTGTTATATAACTCAAATGGGTCTGGGTCTGGAACGAGTGGGTGGATGCTAATTCATGGTTATCACTGACGCATTATTCACACTTACGTGAGCTCAGTAGAGGCAAGAAGCAGCATCATGCATCTAGCAGCAAGGATGGTTCGGCTATTCAACACCGGCGTGAGCTCGGCCGGTGGCCAGTCATGGACGGCAATCAGCAGCTCTGAGGATGACACCATAAGGATAACCACCCGGAGGTGCACCGAGCCAGGGCACCCTCATGGTGTCATCCTCAGTGGTGTCTCATCATCATGGCTTCCATATTCCCACCTCCAAGTTTTTGATTTCCTCCGGTGCGAGAAGAATCGGTCGCAGGTAAATCACTAAAATACCTTGTATTTGTGTAAGAGAACTAGGGCTACTAAGCACATAGAGTGTTAGGTCAATGGCATCGAGCTCTTGTGAGATTACTGCTGGTGTGGACAACCCTTCTTCATTGCTCAACTAAATAAGTAAAGTGGCCCTTTAATATTTGCCTTAAATCTTCCTTTGTCAAGAAGTTAAATACAAAATGGCTCTTCATTTACCTTAAATACTTAAGAAATCAATTAAAATGGTTTCAAAAGACGATCAAAGAAATCTTCGATAAGAAAGTACGAAAAACTAGATTGTAAAAATGTTTATAATTTAATTTTACGAGACAAACTTGAACATACACATGTTCATTTTCATGTTCTAATTCATAATCTTTGATGAACCGAACATGAACGAGCTAGATATAAGCCAAACCTAGTGGAATTAGGAGCAGCCCGGTGACCCTTGTGTTCTAAAGGCGAAATTTTCGGGTTTAATTTGGATGTAATGTGTGTTATGGTTGGTTCCTAATGAAATTTATATAATCTTTTCTTGTAGTTGGATGCTCTTTGTGGTGGTAGTACATTTCAGGAGGCGGCACATATTGCTACTGGCTCTCACCCTGGGAACTATGTTGCTCTTCTTCGCATAAAGGTGATATATTGGAAATGTTTTCGAAGGAAAACAACTTAGTTTTAGTCCTGAAAAATGAGCTTATTTTTCCAAATCACCTTCATTTTTACGATGCATTTTTCCTATGAAAGTTATAGTCTTTGTTTGGTTGAACCTTTTTCCCCGATTTAGAATTGCAACTATTTTGTGCAGACTAAAAGCAAGTTAGGGGGATCAACAGCTGAGCTTATGTTACAGGAGAGCTTCACAGATGCATCCGGCAGTATGGTTGTCTATGCACCCATCGACGTCGCCGGAATTAACGTCGCCATGAATTCTCGGGATACTTCATCGATCCCGTTGCTCCCCTGCGGCTTCATCATAGTGCCTGCAGCTGAAAGCAACTCCGGCGATAGCCGCGGCACAGGCGAAGTGCAGAGCAGCAAGCCGTCAGGACATGGCGGATGCATACTGACCGCAGCTTTCCAAGTGTTAGGTAGTGCCATACCCACCTCGAAAATAAGCACGTCGACCATCACAGCCGTCAACAACCATATCTGCAACGCTGTTCGTGAAATCCATGCTGCCATTTCTAGTTCCTTCTCCTCCGAACCAGCCCTTTCTTCAGTCAGTAGCTAAATTTATGTAGAAGTCTCCTCAAAAAAAAAATCCAGTGCGTAAGAGCTTCATGTTTTTGTGATATCATTAAAGGGAAAATCAACCGTTCTTGACCACAATGAAGGGATCAAACTATATATGAAGGGCTCAAACTATATATGAGAACCCTTGAAAACAATATATATATGTATATATATGAGGACGGATTAGTGGTTTAATTTTTTCTTAGATTTACTGATTATAAGAATGAGTGAACTGAAGGATTCAAGAGAAAGAAGATGATACACAAGAGTGACTGATAATGTGGGTGAGTGGCATTGTGAGGGAATGAGGGAGTTAATAGAGGGCACCAACTACAATCCTTGCCTTACGGTAGGACTCGAGCAATCGGCGGCGCAGCCGGAAATCGTAAACAGACTAAGAGTGTAGTGTAGACAGCAGCACCACCAAGCAGCCATGGCGATATGGTTAGGGAACCAACTCCTTTTGTTTGTCTCCTTTGTCTTCTTGATAGTTTTTTTTATTCTTTCTGAGTTGTCTCAGATGTTATCTTTGTTGCTGAAACTGTTCGTTTAGTGGATGCTCTGTTACAGAAATCATTTGAGTGGTGATCAACACTAGTGATTTTGCTTGGGGCTTGTAATTTTGGGTTATACAGTCGAGGCACACTTGTATACTTGTATTTCGAGTGAGACACATTTGTATTTCAAGTCCACAACACACTTAATATTTACACAAAACTATATATACGATGACACATCCAGGAAATTATAAGATTTTGAGTGAGACTCATGTCTCACCTTATCCTAAAGTGAGTCCGCCACTGAATGTGAGTTATGGAACTTTTGTGATGCAAAAAGATGGCCAGAAATAAACTGGGTCATGGTGTAAGGTTACCTAGAAAAGTTTTTAGGGTGAAGTGAAGCTTAGTTGGGCCAAACTCAGGTGAGATGATCCATATAGTATTTTTTGAAAGATTCAGAGTGCTTGTATAGACTTTAGGAATTTTGATCATTTTCCGGTGAGTTGCCGCTTTACTTTGCCTGTAGAACGGCTGCCGGCTAAGCTGAATGGCATAGCTTGATCAACTGACTGATTCACTTGCATCTTCCCAATGTAATCCTCTTCTTTTATCCGAACTTACAGTCATGCAAATGCAAGAAAAACTAATCCAAACAAAGTTCCTTGTCATGTACGTGAAGAAAGAAAAAAGAAACACACACAAAAAATAGAGTCACCTCATAAGTTAAAGGTCACAAATCACTAGTATAAATCAGAAGATTCGTGAAGAGTGACAAAACAATTTCGATGGTTTAAACCGTCAGAATCTATCAAAAAAATAATTCCAACGGTTCAACCTTTAAAGTAAAAAACAAACCATTGAAATCGAATGGCACATACATTTTCATCAGAATCCAATTTTCCGATTTGTATTCGTGATGCTCGGAGGCTTCGGCCTTCCTATTGAAGGACAAGAATAGGAAACAGATCCGAACTGAGGTCAAATCTAAATAAGTCAGATGAGGTCCATCGAATTGAATCCAGGTCTGGTTATGCGGGTACCATCTATAAAGTAAAAAAATAAATTTTTACTTGTAGAACCAATAATGAATAAAAAATGTGATAAAACATCAAGGCAGAATTTGTCATTAATCAGTGTTGGGTCTTGCTTAATTAAATCCAGAATTGGGTTCAAAATCAGGAGTAAGATTTAGACCGAGATCCGAATACAAATTATTCGAATAACCCCAAGCATATGTATTTTATACTTTGGTTACAAAGGGAGCGCGAAGTAAAAATACATGTGTGGGGTTAATCGAATAATTTGTTGACCCTCTTGAGAATCGAACTCACCACCACTGCATGGGAGTCAGAGGGCCTTGCCAGTTGAGCTATTGCTCAGTGTCCCAAACTCTTGAATTCAATTAACTGGTTTCTCCTCTACCGGTTCTCAGTTCCCATTAAGGGGGTCCAATTAGAAATCTAGTTGGAAGTCCAACTTTAGCACATATGATGTACACGTTCGGGTTCAGTTATCCAAATTTTGGATCCATTTAGTGAGCAGAACAGTGTCTGATTGTTGATAAATATCTGTGCAAGGACTGAATCCGAATCTAAATCCAGTTACATTATGAACAATGAACCGCTAATTGATGATTAATAAATCATTTGGATTAAATTATCAATATTTGCACCAAAACTGAACCCATTATTGACGATACGACCATATACTCGTGTTGGGTTCAGTCTTAAAATATGTCATTAGTCGGGACCTAACCCAACCTGCTGACGGTAGGGCCTGATAAATGAACCAAGCCGCTCATAGTTTGGCTCATCCCTAACTTGTTGGTGTTCAGTTCATTTAACAATATGAGCTCAACTCTAGGACAGGGCATGTTTCGTTTGGTTCGGCTTGTGAAAGCTCATTAAATGACATTTTCTTTGAGTTTTTGCCCGAACCATGACTCGGGTGATATGATTAGGGGATTTTAGGGGGTGTTTGATTACGAGGCCTAAGACCACAGGAACTCAAACTATGCTCATAATCAAACATGGACCTCGACATGCTTTAAAAGTAGGGTCATATGATCCCGCATCTTACCCGATTATATGGACCTCGACATGCTTTAAAAGTAGGGTCATATGATCCCGCATTTTACCCGATTACATAGATCTCGATATGCTTTAAAAGTAGGGTCATATGATCCAGCATTTTACCTCGTTACGAACTGTTGGGTTGGTGAATATGTTAGACTGAAGGCTGTTCAGCTAGCAATCTGCTCGACTCGAGAAACAAGCCGAGCAACAACCAAGGGTCGCTGCTTCGTTCGGCTCATTTACCAGCTCTGTGTGACAGTACAACGAAGTATCAACCACACTAGACACGAAGATCCGACACGGATTCACCTTTCAATTCACTTTTAGGTTCAACTCCGATTGATCTGAAATTTGATCCGGTTAAGAGGTTTGGGTATTTACTCGGTTAAAACTTAATCCGATCCGTTTACATAGGTCGGTCATCGCCGCTCGAAGAATTAGGGTTTAGTTCGTCGTTTGGCATTCGGGTTGGGTTTCTTTCATTTTTTTTTGTTTTATCGATCTCTGGCGCGGTTTGCTGAGCGGGAATCGATGGGGATGGAATCCGGCCTCTGGGACGATTCTGCTCTCGTTCGCGCCTTCGATGATGCCATGACCAAATACAAGGTTTTCCGATTCTCACCCCTTAAGTTGGGTTGCTTCCCATGTCCTTTTTGATCGGGATTTACTTTTGTCTCGTAGTTATTTGAGTTTATTTTGTTTTTCCTTTTCCTCCCGATTGTTGATTGCTTTTGGCTTTAGCGGCGGTCATATTTTTTACTTGTTTTCAAGTTTTAGTTAGTATTTTGCGTTTTGTGACCTTGTATTACCGTTTCTGCTCGTCTCCAATGAGTTCCATGCAATGACGGATTTGTGCGTGACCCACGGACGCATTTTTTTCATTCCGATGATGAAATTGGGTAACTTCCGATAGCATTGCCGTTTAAAGAAGTGGTGGTGCTGTATCCCGACGTTTAATATTTGAAATTTTATGGGTGTTGGTCTAGGGTTGAGGTTTAGGTATTCTTTAGTATTTGATTTCTATTAAATACTGTCCATGGTTTCCTTTAAGTCTTGAACTTGATGCGTTACTTTGGTGATCTATAAAATTTGATTATTCTTGTATGTTGTTCATATTGGATGATATTGGACATCGCTATAGTTTTGACGTTTAAGAAGTGGAGGTTCAGTGTGCCAATGTTTAAAATTTGAAATTTACAAGTGTCGGTCTAAGGTTGAGGTTTAGGCATTGTTTAGTCTGGTTTGGTAAATGGTTTTCCTTGAAGACTTGACCTTGAGTTGTTACTTTGGTGAGTTAGAGAATTGAGTTATTCTTGTAACTGTTGTGGATATTGTAATCATATACTCAAAAACCTTTGCATACTTGATATATTCTACTGAAATTACTTGATCTAGAAGGTGGATGGAAATTTGGCGCTGCACAAGTCACAAATTGTGTATTCTGTTTCTTCTTTTCCGGTTTCTGAAATCTATAAGAGAACTCTGCCGATGCCTATTGTGAGCTTCACCCTTACATAGACAGTCCCAAGCCCAGACAAAGGAGGAGGTTTCCTTAGATGATCAACAATCATTATAAAACTTTGTGGAGGTGCAATCTTCCCATTTATGCACAATATCACATAAGAATTGCCAACTTATGTTTGCTTGGGTTAGCATAGGACTCTAGGGTGTGGCCTTGCACCCTCTAACTTACTCCACTTAGTGGGGAAAGCTTGGCTAAGGTTGAAATATATAAGTGGTTTGAATTATTTTTTTCGTACAGGTGACGCATGGGAAATGTCAAAGGGATGTTGATGATGGAAGTAAAGATGAACAAGAAATCAAGGATGAGGAAGATGTTCTTGATGAATCAAGGTGAGCCACACCCTGTTAAGTGCATAAGTATGCCAATTTCTGTTCAAATCTTGATGGTTAAAATGTTGCCTTGGTGCAAGCCTGTCATCTTGGCAAATTCTGGTGGATTTCATCAAGGGTGGCCTTTTCATATTTCTTTTATATATGTTACGAAATGTAGTGTTCGACCATTAAATTTATTCAAAATGCCGGGGTGTGTTTTTCATTAGATTTCACAATTTATCGACTGGACCCCTAGGACTAGGTTTGTAACAATGTTTCTTTTGTGTGATTAAATTGTCTTTTTGCTTCTCTAATTGCCTGTGAGATCCATATTGGATCACTATAACAACAACAGCAACAAAGCCTTTTCCCACTCTAGGTGGTGTCTGTTATGTGGATTCTGTGACACTATCGAGCTCGATCTTATGACATATTAGCCCATAACTGCTTAGTTTCTTTCCAACACTTTTGTGGGTTTTTTTTTCTCTCTTTTAAAGTGTTTTCTGTCTAGTTTCACACCTTCTCACTAGATCTTAATTTGGTTCGAACTGCTACATGTTCAAACCATCCTATTCCTAGGTGTGTTTCTCTCATCTTATCTTTTATTACCCCAATTTTTTATCTGTTAATTCTGTGACTCTATCGAGCTCAATCTTATGCCATATTAGCCGATAACTGCTTAGTTTCTTTCCAACACTTTCATGGTTTTCTTTTCTCTCTTTTAAAGTGTTTACTGTCTAGTTTCTCACACCTTCTCACTAGATCTTCATTTGGTTTGCACCGTTACATGTCCAAACCATCCTATTCCTAGGTGTGTTTTTCTCATCTGATCTTTTATTGGTAATTTGGTATTACCCCAATTTTTTATCTGGTAACCTCGTTACAGATATGGTCTTTATTTTATGACTACACATCCCCATATTGGACAAGTGATGGCTACATCACACTTTTGACTTTTTTCTTTTGTTACACACTCGTGTATGTTACAAAATACAAATTATGAAAACTTACAGTCAACTTCTTCATGTATGAAGGAATGCAGGCATTGATAATAACAATAATAGCATATCAGGAATTCCTTCTGAGTTGCACACAGTCTGTGAAACTTTAGGAGAAACTCCAGATGCTGCTCTTGATGCAACTATTCACAGTGCTGAAGCAAAGGTTCAAAACAATTGCACTTGCACTTGCACCTCCAAAGTTCCTACTTCAAGTGAGCAGCTTGATGGCTGTGCTATTCAGGAGATGGAATACAATCAGTTAATTAGCAGATACAATGAGCTCGAGATGCAAAAACAACAGGTTCTGGGAAAGATTTATCAAGCAAGTTATCCCAATTATCAACCTTCTAATGCCGATTGTGCTTCACCTGTTCCTTGGAGTTCTTGTTGCTGCAGTCGCCTAGCTCAACCACTTCCTACTTATCGGCCAATTCACCCTTGTTTCCAGTCAGTCTGTTACCCTTGCTCCTGCCAAGACATGTCTTTCCCTTGCCAATGTTCATCTCCAGAGACTTTTGTGGCTTTATCTTCCACAGATATCCCCTGTGCTAATATCACTCATGTCCCAGCTCCAGCCTCACACATGGGCATCAACCCATGTTTAGCCAATTCTGATGTTGTGACGTCTGGAATTGCTGTTGCAGAAAGGGCTTTAGCTTCTATGAAAATGAGAGCTTTTGACTCAAATAAACCTTGTGAAGGTGAGTAGATTTTGTTCTTGAGCTCTTTATGCTATCACTTACCAGAAATCATTTCTATTGTAATTAGAGTTTATTGTTGATATCTTCAACTTTATGCGATAGGTCTATCTAGGTTTTTGTCAACTCATATGCATTTGTTTTCTGCATGAAAGCAAAGAGACTTGTCCATGGGCATAATGGGATTATTCCTCAGATGTGTGATGCGTTGAATTTGAGCTTACTTTTTCTATGTTCATCTATAATTACTGTTCCCCGTCTAGTATGGACAAAGGCTTAGCTGTTATCTATCATTACTGTTGCAAAATGGTGCATTTTATATGGACACGATACGGTTACAACTCTACTCATCTGGTAAATTTATCCCAATAAATTGAATATGGCAGTAGTGGCGCTGCATAACCTGCATTATGACTATTAGTTTTCTCCAAACCGTATGGTGCTGACAATTTCGTTCCATCAACATCATTGCTGTCTATTAAACTTTTTTCCAAACTATCAGTTTTATATACCTTATTAACAAAGATATTCTTTGATTTCCTACTTCCTATTAGTCGCAGCTAGATGTTTTCCTTGTTTCTGACTCGTGTTCAACTGGTTCATTCTGGAAATGGTTGAAGAATCTATGCTTTCTTCTCAAATCCTCAACAGAAACCATACATCATTTCTTTTCATTTATTTTCTGTCAATAATGACTCTTCAAAGATTCATAAAACTTTTCACAAAATTACAATCCATCAAAGGGATGAGATGGACATGCTTGGGCAGCTGATCATCTGAATATGACCTGTATTTAACTAATGAAACTTTTGAGCTATTGATTCATGAAAGAGTGACTCTGTCCTGGATTGTTCCATGCAGATGAGCGTGCCGGTCTCCAGAGCAGATCTGACACTGGGTTATCTGACCTTCTAAGTGCTTGGTATTCTGCGGGCTTTTATACTGGCAAGTAAGACTTGAATGTCCCTTTTCCTTGTTTTATTGTTTACTAAGATAACAGATGACAGCCACCTCTACTTTTGTTTGTCATTGCCTTCTTGTGTAGGTTGGCCACTTTGTCTAACAATTTGTAGCTAATCATGTGAATCTTAGGCAAAATTCAAGATTGTTTGCTTAGTGAGCACCTAAGACTTACACCAGGTCCAACTGTCCAAGATCCTTTCTTTAAAGGATCTAGATTAAGCCCATGAGTAGATCCATTAAAAGCTCATTTTGTGTCTCAAAAGTCCTTGATGGAAGATGCGAATTACCAAGCTTTCATGCTTCTGTTAAAACACTGATGTTTTTTTTTATATCCTCTTCCTTTTCACCGTGGGGACAAAGTAGGGAATAAATGTAACTTGGGCCTTTGTCAGCGAGTTGGCTTTGGTGTATTCTTTACTTTTCTATCAGCTATTCAGCTCCTTAATCTAAGGTTGTCAATCTTCTTTCTTCTTTTCAATAAACAAGATGGGCTTAGACAGACCTCCACCAGCTTCCTTCTCTTCTCCCCCTTTCACCACCTTTACCTATTACCTGCTCATTTTTCATTCCCCCCTATATTCATCTATATTTCTTTTCGATATGTGTAAACCCTTGCTATCCCGCTCCACAAGAGATCCCTCTGAAGATGCTCACGTCTCTGGATTTCTGCTTAGGAGCCTTATCTCCTGCTGTCCGTGCCATCGCCTCCATCTTCCTCCTCTCCACTCTCCGCCTTCTCCTCCAGACACCTAGCGGACACATGACTGCAGGTCTATCATTCTTTTCACTCTATTCAACTGTTTAAGTTCATCCTAGGATGGAAATCCATGGTATCTGGCTACTTTTATGAACTAGTTCTAGCAACTTTTGGTCGCAAGGCAAATAGATCCCACTTGTCTTGGGAATGCCAAGGCAGGCCTATGCTCATTTGGTTTCCCTGACTTGTGCCTTATTTTGCTATGCAGGTATCTTGTGGAACAATCAATTGAGAAAATCTCTCCCTAAATATTCTCTTCTGAGATGCGCTTCCTCACTTGAGGGCATCTGTTAAATGTTGGTTAACCTTGTGTTGGAAAGGAGGGTTGATTCTCTTGTATATGCTCTTGTTGGAAGTGGAATGCACCCATCAGTCGTAAAATTTTGATATGATTCAGATTCAGTGATGGCATCGCAAATCAGCAAATCCCTTTTTGTTGCAACTGTATTTTGTGTAGCATACAATATAATGTCGCATTGTCTCATATCTTATCAATTTAAATTTATTTTTTTAACCTTCTAGGCATTATTGATAAATGTCAGCACGTAATATAGGCGATTGACACTGTTAATAGCCGAGATTGATAACCTCTGGTTGATTTGATATCGATGTCATGCATTAATCTGTGATTGGGAATGGCTTTTTCATTAGACTATTGTGTTGATTCTGATACCGTCGAAAGCACATTTCTCCTGCTATTTAAAAGAAAAATTACCTTTCCACAGGTAGAGGTGTTGTGGTCCAGTTTTAGATGCAACCTCGAACCAATCTGCTATTTAAAACTGAATTGAACCAAACGAACAGTTCCAATTTTGTTTGGTATCAAACCAGAATCCTATTAATAGTAAGTAAATTAAACACCATCTATGTAATCTAAATCTTAACAGTGAGAGTTGATCTTACCTTGTTTCTTCCTCGGTATAGGAGAATGAACTTGGAAAGCTAAACACCATAAATGCAATCTAGTTACTCGCAGTTTTGTAATGCAAAAAGAAGGTTGTGGCTATATGTTTAAGAACGAAGGGCGCCAACTTTTTCTCTCTGAAAATGGAATTATCATCAAAACTCATTGATATCTATTACAGAAAAATCAAAACAAAAGAAAAAAAGATCCAAATGGTATAAAAGATTTCCCCCTTTCGCGTGTGAGGTTTGCAAAACCTCCGTGAGAGAGAGAGCATACCAGTCTTCGATCGTCTTTTGATGGAACTCTTCACAGTTCAAAGAGTACATGAGGGGAAGAGGTGAGAGGAAAGAGATCCTTTTGAGAAAGTTAAAAGCAATGGTTTTTAGAGTTTGTTTTTGATAGAAAACATAAAGAACCTTACATGTTTAAAATCTTGGATCTAGATTTCTCATATATATATATATATATATATAGAGAGAGAGAGAGGGTGGGGTGGGGGGGTAATCCATTTCCAAATCTACATTTCCACTATCTTTAAAAGTGAAGTGTATCGTTATACTGTGCAATGGTTTTTGTGTATTGTTATACTATGCAATGGTTCTTGTTTTTTATCATACTTATCAAACAATGAAGATCTTTTGAGTGGATTTGAGCATATACCACCATCTCTCTTTATATATACACACATATAAATAAGTAAACACATTCATATGTACTATTAAATACATAAGATAAATAAAGTAAATATATAAAGAGTGTATGGTTCAGTTCGGTTGTCATGGTTCACTTCCAACCATGGAACCGTGAATCAAATCGAGAAAGATTTTTGGAACCGTGAGCCTTACCAAACCAAACTAAACTGCTGATTTGGTTAGGTGGTGGATCTAAGGTGAAAGGAGCTTCAGCCTCAACCAAATTTAAAAACAAAAAGAGAAAAAAAAAGTATACCCCATGGTTGAAGCTGTAGAGAAGAAGAATAGTCCTCGGCTTAAAGCCGTAGGGCATTATTTGATCCTTCACCTCACCTAAGAAATCTCAAAGTTAATAACTGTAGACTGTAAACATACGACTCATGATAAAGCTATCTTCTAGACCAACCATTGTTTGAACATCTTGGAAAAGAATACGCAATGCAAGTTTCTGAACCGACTAAATCTGAAGTCCTTATGACCAAATATCGTGTTTGCATGCGCCGACTTTAGACATGCCCGTCTCAGGTAAATCGGGACCGAAAGTTCCAAACCGCTTGTTCCAATTCATCGAGAACTGGCATGAATGCCCAAATTGGAATCTCTCAGCTTCTGCTGATGGTTTTAGAATCACGGGTTTCATTCGGTTCTAGGACCCCCCTGATACTCTATTTGACGTTCTATTTTCTACAGAAAATTATTGGAAATTTTCGATTTTAGACAGAAACTTGGAGACGACCAGCACCAATTACAGTTCAGGTTCAATTTCCGTGTCATACGGCGGCCGCGGTTCATTACGGTTTGAAAGCAGGTTCTGTACCCAGTTCAGGTTCAAGCACGTTCTACGGCGTATACTGCATCAGCTGGACCTTGCAACTCCCTGTCGTGTCACTTTTAAGTTTACTTGAAGCGGGTTATTGAACAAGCCTAATTTATTTGGCGTCATTTTTACGTGTCGTTATGACACAACTCTTCGTGCCACTCGTAACTGCTTTTATGTTGCCATTGAGGGCCACTAAGCAAGGTGAGCTGTTCATCGTAGGATTATTGAGTGGTTGGTAGTGAAAGTATGGATTGGATCCAATAAATTAAAATCCAATCCATGTTTTAGATCTTCTATTCAAAGCTATATATATTAATCATTTGATCTTTAAAATGAATAATTGAGATCTTACATAAAATAGAAATACTATCGAATGCATTCCAAAAAAAATTCAACCATTTGAATTTCAAACGCCGATCTCACCTATCTAAATAGTTGAAATCTATGAAAATCTTTGACTATTGATTAATGTGCACATAGACTCATTTCTCTCTCCCTATATAAACACATATAAATATAAAATGATGTTTTCATGCACACCACTGGCATTGTGCACCCTACACATAGATTGAAAAGGGGGCAAGAGTGTAAAACTAGTCTCTCTCTCTATGTTATATACATATATGTATATATATATACATATACAACAACAACAACAACTACTAAGCCTTTTCTCATACTAGACGGGGTCAACTACAGGGATTCTTTGTTTTCACATATCATATACATATATATATATATATATATATATACACACACATGGATGTGTGTGTGCACGTGCTCTCATGTGTTTTGCGACCATAATTTATTTTTGCCTTCACATTGGTTTCGGCGACACTGGCAGTAGAAATTAGGCTGTACATGATTGGGATACTCCATCTACCAGTCAAATACCCTTGACCGGTCTCTTCGCTAGCTTACGCAGCAACCTCGCACCAAACAAGTGCTGTATCGAGAACTTACTGTTTTCCCATCTTATCATGCTTCCATTTTCTTTATGCAGCATGCGCGTCAGTACGCGCGCAACGTAAAGTGCATAACACCAAAGAACTTTGCCCGATTTCCACATGAAGGAGATTCTTTGTGAAAATGAATACCAAAGAAACATTCTAAATTAATTTTCTAAGTTTAACTATCTAAAATTATTTGGTTATGGTGTTGATTCATATTCATTATTTATAATAAATTACAACCGGACAAATTAGCATAATATAAAACATATAGAACCATGGCCTGAAACTGAATTTATTGCAAAATTTGGTCAGTGTCACCATGGGTATAATGGCAATAGGATTGATCTTGTTCTCACCTATCACTTGAACCCAAGAGGGGTTATCTTGATGGAAAAAGAAGTCGAAAGATAACTTGTGAAAGTCTAAAAACTCTTTTTCCGTAGTCGATTTTGATAAATGACCCCAAACAAAAATATGAGTAATCTTCAAATATGTACATGTAGAAAATTAATACATGGAGTAACACCTTTTTCTTTATGTGAAAAACTCTTTGATACGAGAGGTAAAAACCATGAGACTAGCCTAGAATAAATTCCACTATATAAAATAAATGAGTACAATAAGATATCTCTAAATACAATAATATCAACGCTCTTACTCACTACAAATAATAAAAATAGGGTAAGAAGTAAGAAACAATCAACCTATAATTAAACAACCAGACATGTTAGAGAAAGAGACAATGAACAACTCAAAAGAGTCCAAAATAAATCTCAAACCTTCCTTAATGATGTTACAAAATTGTCTCCTCACTGAAAATAATGAATGACCAAAAGAATAGAAGAAACTGCTAAAGTTTGGCTATTCCAAGAAGAAGGAAGAAAATCAGAATTTTTTATGTTGTAGAGTTGTTCCAAAACAAATTTGTGATGATACCTCACATCAATATGCTTAGATCTACCATGGAACATAGGATTCTTGCCAAGATGAATAGCACTGACTATCACAAAACAAAACATACCTCTCTTGAGTAAAACCAAGTTCATACAAAATTCTTCATCCAAAGCAACTCCTTACAAGCCTCAGTAATAGCAATGAACTCAAATCGTAGTAGACAATGCAACACACTTTGCAACCTAGATTGCCAAGCCACAGCTCCCCCCGCAAAGGTAATCAAATAGCCAAAGTAGACTTTCTAGAATCAACATCCCCTGCCAAGTCCGAATCAGTATAACCACAAAGAACAGTTTCCCAATTCCAAAATAGAGCTTCAAACTAGAAGTGCCCCGAGATATCTCAATATCCACTTCACAACTTTCCAATGCTCTCTACCAGATTGGAAAGAAAACGACTAACCACACCAACCGCATGAGCTATATCAAGCCTTGTGTAAAACCATTGCATACATCAAACTTCCTACTACAGATGCATAAGGAACACGTTGCATGTCTTGTTTCTCTTCATCACTAGAAGGAGCTTGTCTAGTGCTAAGCTTAAAATGTAAAGCAAGAGGTGTACTTACAACTTTAGCTTTATCTAAGTGAAACCGTTGAAGCACTTCTCAATGTACTTCTCCCGATAACCACAACTTCTTGGCCACTCTATCACGAGTAATGTGCATGCCAAGAATATGTTTTGCTGGTCCTAAGTATGAAAAAAGACTTACTAAGTTTCTTCTTCGGCCTATCAATTCTAGATGCATTCTGACTAACAATTAACATATCATTAACATAAAACAATAAAATGATGAAATCATAATAAAAAATTTCTGCACAAACACACAATGATCAAAGTAGTCTTCTTGAATCCCTAATCATAACAGACTCAAACTTCTTATACCATTGTCTCTCGGGCTTGTTTCAAGCCATACAAACTTTTCTTCAACTTGCAAACATAATTTTCTTTACCCTTCATCACAAAACCCTCAAGGTTGCTCCATGTAAATCTCCTCCTCCAAATCACCATGAAGGAACAACCGGCGAGAAGATTTCCTCAAAATCAATCCCCTTTTTCTCGACGGTAGCCTTTGACAACTAATCTAGCTTTGTATCTTGGAGTGGAAGTATTCTCATCATTCTTCAACCCGTAAATCCACCGATTTTGCAAAGCTTTCCGTCCTTAGGCAACTTGACCACTTTCAAAAGTATGGTTGTCAAGCAAAGATTTCATCTCATCATTCATTGCTGCAACCCATTCTCGCCTTCGCTCACTCTCCATAGCCTCTGATTTATGCAACCAAATCATATCAACCAAACCATCGCTTCGGAGACTCGACTTCTTTGCCTTTATCAATATCTTCAATGGTCTGATCCTCCATGAAAATAACATCACGACTTCTAACAAGCTTCTTCTCAATTGAATCATACAACCTATAGCCAAACTCATCATGACCATAGCCAATGAAGATGCATTACTAGTCTTGACATCCAACTTGACCTCTCATCTTTAAAGACACATGTACAAATGCTCTTACACCTAAAAGACACGTAAGTGGTCATAAGAAACATCCTTTTCCATACCACACCATTCGTCAGAAATCACCAACTTTGCAACAATAGTAGGAGATTAATTAATAACATGTGCAACAATATACATAGCCTCACCCCAAAAGATCTAGGTAACTTTGCTTCGTAAAGCAAACATCTAACTTTCTCTATCAATGTCCTGTTCATTCTTCGTCAAGCCATTGCCGGGAGTCTTAAGAGGCGCTCTTTGGTGTCTAATACCTTGGCTCCTACATGACTCATCAAATGGTCTACAATATTTACCACCATTATCGGTGTGAACATATAAGTTTCTTTGCGTCTTAATTCGCTTTCAACATAATCTTGAAAACTATTAAAGACACCAAGCACCTGGTCTTTAGTCTTCAAGACATAAACCAAAAGTTTCCTTGAATGATCATCAATAAAAGTCACAAAGTAAAGTGCACCACCAAATGTTTTAGTTCTCATTAGACCACAAAGATCTCGAATGCACCAACTCAAGCACCTTTGATTTCCTAAAATTGGATGACTAAGAAACTTGAAAGAGACTTTATTTGCTTCCACAACAAACAATGAGCATATGATGATCTTGCACTTGTATTCATACATTAATAGCTTTCATTCTTAGTTATTTACAAGTCTCTATGTCTTTTGATTGAGTTTTATTATGTTTCTCTTAAGTTTGGACTCAAATTGGACTTAATTGAATTTTTTAGCATGATTTATATCTTACACTCAATTTGGGTCATATCTTGGGCTGTAGGTGGTCCAAGATTCTAGTGGCACAGAACTAAGAATTTCCAAGGTTTCATAGAAGCCCTTGGCATTTCTGGGCATGTAGTAACTAACTTTTCAAGAATAGGGTGAATCAAAGGTTTATCCATTTACAGATAACTCAAATGGAAGTTGAAGAAATAATACCATTACTTTCCCGATAATACTATAATGCACCTATGTGTACTGTTCATCACCAATTTTGATAGAAGTTTGTCAAATAGGCTGCAAATTTGGATGCTGAATAGTTAAGACCTATAATACAACTTTTATGTTAACACTTTTCTATAATTGGACTCATTGAAGGTTGATATTGGGCTTGGAAGTCAATTAGAGGAGCTAGATTTGGTAAGAAATTGGGCAGTGTTCAATAATTTGAACTCCCTTAAATATATAGATATGATATTAGACTCAAATTGACAAAGCCATTTGATCATAAGATCCAGGCCTAACAACTTTCATGATTTCACTTGGTTCAAAAATGATGAATGCAATGACTTCCAGAGCTGGTGATTTCGAGACAAGGAATCTTCATCATTTCAGTAAGGCTTCACCAACAAAGTCATTTGGCAAAGCTCATTTTCTTCTTATAATCATAAGAGGACTAATTTTCACCCAGAATTTTCAATTTTGTATCTAACTGATCTTTTGCGTTGTTTCAATGATATGGTAACATTATTTGCATCATGATTTGTATCTTAATCCTAAAGTCATTGGTAGATTTGAATTAGGATCCTTACAATGATGTCACCAAAAGTGCCATTTTCTATAACTAGTAAAGTTTTCTTTGTAGTAATTTTCCTTGTTCTAATATTAAAGTTATGTTCTTCTTCTTTCTTCTTCTTCCTCACAAGAGTCTTTCTTTATTCATATCTATGCAATCTAGTAGACTAATTCATCATGACCATAACCAATGAAGATCTGCTAGTCTTAATATCAACTTGGTTAAATTTATTCTTTCTTGTACTTAAATGATTTATATTTTCTAGACACGTAAGTGGTCATAGTGTGCATCCTTTCCGTATAATTAGCTTCTGTCAATTTAAACATCTTTGTAAAGAACGGAGTTCTTGATAAATTAATAAAATATTAGCACAATACAAAGCTTTAACTCATTTATAAGTGGTTCAATATTTTTAGAAACATAATATGCTTGAAAGCATTTTAATTGGGAACTTTTAATGTCTGTTCATTAGCTTTCTAACTTTCTGCCGGGCCATTTGGTAATAAGAGTCTAACCTCAAGTCTTCTAATTGGTCTAATACCATAATTATTATTTATTTCAAAATAATCTTTTACCCAATAAATCATTTTATCGTAGTAACAATCAAATTTCAATCTTCACCTTAATTAATCTTCAACAATTTAAAGACACTTGAGCACATCCTTAGTCCAAGAAATAAACCAAAGTTTCCTTGAATGATCATCAAAAAGTCACAAAGTAAAGTGCACCACCAAATGTTTTAGTCCTCATGGACCAAAATCCATGAATGTAAACTTGTAAACTCGATTTTCTAAAAAGTGTGACTCAAAGATACTTTTTCCAAACTTGCAATGAAGTACACTTTTCTAATCTTGCCCTTCAAACCTGAAAGTAGATTCCTTTTGACTAAAGTATCAAGTCCTTTTCACTAATGTGGCTAAGTCTCTTGTGCCATAATTTTGATTGACTATCACACTCAACTATATTAACAACATCAAAAACTAAAGCCTTGGTCCAAGCATAAACCTGAACACTTCTTTTCATGTGCCAAACTACCAAAGAACCCTTAGAGAGTTTCACTTGTCCACCACCAAAGGTACTAAAATAGCCATCATCATCAAGAACACTAGCGAAATCGGATATCAAACGGATGTATGCAGTGCGTGTCTAACATTCTTCAAAAGTCAACTTTGTCCCATTCTTGGTTACCAAACAAACATTGCCAATGCAATCACCTTTGACATACCATCATTACCCATCTTCAAAACCCCATAATCACCAGGAGTATAAGATGTGAAGAAATTCCTGGCAGATGTCACATGAAACAGACACCATTGTCAATACCATTTGGTCTTCATCCACAGAAACAACATTAATCAAATTCTCATTCATTTGATAATCCGCAGATCTCCTCAGGTAGTGGTGGCAACACGATCATCATTATCATTATCCTTTTTTGTTTGTTGCCCTTGTTACCATTGTTCTCCTTTTTCCATTGGTATGAGAACCTTTGGACATGTCCTTTTTTTACCACAATAGTCACACTCAAGGTTTTGTATTTAGACATTGATTTGCTTCTACTCTTGCTTTTGCCTCTAATTGCCTTGTCTGATCCCTCTCAATTTGCTTCTCCCCATTTTTCAAAGTAACCAAAACCTCTATTGTGAAGAAAATTTGTCTTGTTCATCGGTCGTCGACTTCTTCATTTAAAAAGCAACAATCTTTACATAATTCATAGGTCACTGACACCTCAGGAAGCAGAACTAGTCAAAGTGACTCTGAGATTTTCCCAAGAATCGGTAGAGTATTAAGCAACCAAAGTCCCAAAATTTCATCTTCAAATTTCACACCCATGCCGGATAAGCTTGGTCAAAGCATCCTTGAAAATCACTCAAGTGATCAGAAATAGAACTACCATCCTTGTAACCTCAAATTCATAGCTTGACAAAAACAATTTATTGTTCCCATACTTAGAGGCATACAAGGTCTCGAAAGATTCTCCCACAAAGTTCGACATGTGAATCATTAGCAATATGATTTAAAACATTATCATCTACCCATTGCCGAATAAAGCCAAAGTCATCTCATGCTCAAAACCCATTCTTCATTAGATTTAGCCTCTCAGGCTTTTCACTAGCAAATACCGGTAAATGTAATTTTTTCACACAATAATAAATCTTTCATCTTTCTTTTCCACTTGTGGTAATTTGAATGATGCTAGAGAAATGATTGTCTCCTTTCTGAAAAAATGGCTATTGAAGAAACTGCTTCAGTTTGGTTGTCCGAAGAAGAAGAAAGGAAAACCATATTTTTGTGTATTCTACGATTGCCCCAAAATAAAATTCATGAATAAAATAAATCCTATTCACCGCAAATGAAAGAGGACACCCATATTGGAGAAATTACAAGCTATTACCGCTCAAAGTAAATAGCAAGACCATAAAACGTAGCAAAGTTACAAGCCATACCACCACAACTATCTCTCCACCTTTTTTTCTTTCTTTGTCACCTTATTAATGGGGTCTCTCCTCCACATAAGGAGGAACCCAACATATCCTTATGGAAGTGATCTCTTCTTTTTCTCCAACTTCTTCTTCGAGGGGCCAATAACAATATACTCAAGTTTATTTGACACAAGCACGATTTGTTGTTGGTTATTTGATATTTCAAGTTTTATCATGAAGATGATCTTTTTTTTCAGGTACTGAAACCGATAGCTCAAATGGTAGATGACCTCATCAAAACTCATGTCAATAGCGGACCCACCTTAAGATAAGATGAAGCATGCATCTCACTTAAAATATGAACAATTCTTTTATGAATCATTGGCATATACAAGTGCTTTATAGACATGAAATACAAGTTAGTTCATAAAAGTATGCCTCACCAAAAAAAATCCCTGGGTCCACCACTAGATCAGGTGATTCTTTGTTTTTCTTCTCGACGAGAAACCTTAGTGGAGGGAATTAAGGACCTATATCTATACGTGCCCGAGCACGCCAGATTATGTTCTCTATCATTTGCAACTTTCTTGGCATGGATCTCTCTCTCACTCTCTCATATTTGGAGAGGGGGGCTGGGTTCTTCATGCATACCTGAAAGTTTTATCGTACAATGAACTTTTATTTTTCAAAGTGAAAATCTATTGAATCAAATAAATTTTGATTCCAAAATCATTTGATTCTCTAGCAGAAAAGTAAAAATCACCTAGAGAGAGGCACACACCATGGTTCCTCTATCACCACAATGACATTCCACGAGCATGACAACAACTTGGGCTTCAGCCATCGTGGCAACCCACACCGGTCCATGTCCCAAGCCGAGAAGCAAACCGACCGTAGGTTGTTTTGAATTCGGCAGAGGGGCATCGCCAGCCCCCATCAGCTTCCCTCCCGATAATTTCAAACACTTTGACTCTCTTTTTAAGGTTTCTTCATCTTTCCCTTTGCGATATCAGTCTCTCTTATAGGAGACTGGAGTATGATTTAGTTGGAGAATTGGGTTGGGTTTAGGTTCAAATTTGATAAAAGTCCAACCAAATGGATCACTTTTGATCCACCATTCATCTTTCCAGTCCCATCTTGATGAACACCTCTTGGGCGGGGCTTACCGAGCTTTATGTTAAAGGTCACAAGTTCAATACGAGGGGGCATGCATTTCTGTTATTTCTGCCTAACCTTTAGCTTGCCAATTTAAAAAAATAATGATGCCTTTTACAAATTCCTACACTTTTTGTTTTGGTACAATGGATAGGCTGGATAACTCCGCCCATGTAAGGATCACCCTTGCATTGCCGGTCCCAAGCCCGGATAAAGAAGGAGGGTTGTGTTAGACTTCCGACAACCAGCATAAAACTCCGTTGGATTTTTATAACATGGATTACAAAAATTATGAGCATTGCTTTAGGGCGTCCCCGCCCAGTAACGTGCTGTAGAGCTCGAATGCAGCAATAAATAAGCAAGAGTCACTACATTTTCTCCCGAATGTAGTGAATCAATTGAAGAGAGGGTTCTCACATCATGGACGGGTGTGGGTAAAGAAGTTAGTCCCGCTACATTGCCGCCTAAATGTAGTGAAAATTTTTTAGAGTGGGTCTCCGCATTTTGATTATGGACGGATGCAGGGGGTAAGAAAGCTAGTCCTAGATAATATGATTCGTATTGGTTCTTGGAATATCGGAACATTGTCCGGTAAGCTAATGGAGGTGGTAGATACTATGATTCGGAGAAAGATTCATATTCTATGTTTACAAGAGACAAAATGGGTTGGAGAAAAAGTAAAGGAGATAGAGGATACAGGTTTTAAATTATGGTACTCAGGTAAAGAAAAGTCTCGAAACGGAGTTGGTATTATCATAAATAAAGATTTAAAGGAGAGTATAGTAGACATACAACGATATGGTGACCGAATCATGACATTGAAATTAGTGTTAGGAGCAAAGGTTTTGAATATAGTTTCTGCTTACGCACCCCAAGTAGGACTAGAAGATAGTATAAAGACAATTTTTTTGGAAGAGTTAGATAAGATGTTTCAAAAGATTCTACAAAGGGAGATGATTTGTTTAGGAAGAGATTTAAATGGACATATCAGTAAAGAGGCATTAGGATATCAAGGGATTCATGGAAACTTTGGTTTTGGGGATATAAACGAGGAAGGTAGGGAGATTTTAAATTTTGCTATGGCATTTGATCTTTTTATAGTCAATACAATCTTCAAAAAATGAGATGAACATTTAATTACTTATAAGAGTTGCTTATCACAAACACAAATAGATTACTTTATTTGTAGAAAAAAAGATAGTGTGTGTTGTAAAGATTGTAAGGCAATTCCAGGAGAAAGCTTAACCACCCAACATCGACTTTTAGTTATGAATTTACAAATAAAAAAGTAGACAAAGAAGAAAAGAGTGCATCGAGCTATTCAAACTAAATGGTGGAACCTTAAAAGTGAGAAAGAAGATATATTTAAACAGAAAGTCCTTCAAGGAGATGTTTGGAATTATGTTGGCACACCCTGTGATATGTGGAACAATATGACAATACATATTAGGAAGGTGGCGAAAGATGTGTTAGGGGTATCTAAGGGAGGTGTACTGGTACAAAAAGAAGCTTGGTGGTGGAGTGAAGTAGTACAAAATAAAATCAAGGCAAAGAGGGCATGTTATAAATTACATTATGCTAAGAAAACTAGAAAAACTTTATAAGCTTATAAGAAAGCAAAGAAGGAAGCGAAAAAGGCCATTAGTGAAGCAAAAGTTAAGATTTGGGAGGACTTATATAAAAAACTCAACTCAAAAGAGGGTGAAAGAGATATTTTTAGGATAGCTAGGGCTAGAGATAAGAAAACTAAAGATCTTAATTATGTTAGATACATAAAAGACAAGGATGAAAAAATTCTAGTGGCAAATGATGATATAAGAAATAGATGGAAAAACTATTTTTATAATCTTTTTAATGAAAATAAAGATGTTAGTATTAGTTTAGGAGATTTAGCCAAGTCAAAAAAGTATATAAACCATAATTTCTACCGACGTATTTAAAAGAATGAAGTCAAAGAGGCTCTTAAACATATGAAGGGTGGTAAATCGGTAGGACCAGATAATATTCCTATAGAAGTTTGGAAAATACTAGGAGAAATAGGAATCACTTGGCTCACAAGACTATTTAATGAAATATGAAAAAAACAAAAGATGCCTGAGGAATGGAAAGCAAGTACACTTATACCCATATATAAGAATAAGGGAGACATTCAAAATTACGTGAATTATCGAGATATCAAGTTAATGAGTCATACTATGAAATTATGGGAAAGAATTATCGAACGTAGCTTAAGACAAGTATCAAGTACAACAGAGAACCAATTTGTATTCATGTCAGGCAGATCTACTATTGAAGTGATTCACCTTTTGAGACGTCTTATGGAACATTTTAGAGCAAAAAAGAAAGACCTTCACATGATATTTATTGATCTAGAAAAAACTTATGATAGGGTACCGAGGGAGGTTCTTTGGAGAACTTTGGAAAAAAGAGGTATCCCATTGACATATATTAACCTTATAAGAGACATGTATGATGGTGCAAAAACATGTGTGAGGACTCATGAAGGAATGACAGACTTCTTTGAAGTTAATATTGGGTTACATCAAGGATCAACTTTAAGTCCATACTTATTTATAATGGTGATAGATGAGTTAACAAAACATATTCAAGATGAAGTACCTTGGTGTATGTTATTTGCATATGACATTGTATTAGTGGAGGAGTCTAAGGAAAAAGTTAATAGAAAATTGAAACTGTGGAGAGAAACATTAGAAAGCAAAGGCCTCCGACTTAGTAGAACAAAGACACAATATATGCAATGTAAGTTTGATCATTTGGTTACTTCAGAGGATATAAAAATTAAAATTGACACACATTGCATTCCCCAAAAGGAAAGTTTTAAATACCTAGGGTCAATTTTTCAGAGTGATGGAAGAATTGATGGAGATGTTACACATAGAATTAATGCTGGTTGGTTAAAATGAAGAGGAGCATCAGGTATTCTTTGTGATAAGAATATACCATTAAAATTAAAAGGTAAATATTATAGAGCAGCAATTAGGCCTGCCATGTTTTATGGTTCTGAGTGTTGGTCAATTAATCAGCAACTTTTACAAAAGATGTCTGTGACAGAAATAAAGATGTTGAGTTGGATGAGTGGTCATACAAGAAAAGACTGTATATTTAATGAGGTTATTAGAAACAAATTAGGAGTGGCACCAATAGAGGATAAAATGAGAGAACATCGTTTAAGATGGTTTGGACATATAGAAAGAAGATCAAAAGAAGAACCTGTAAGAAGGTTAGAAAAACTAAATTTGGAAAGTATTAAAAGAGGTAGAGGATGACCACAAAAGTGTTGGAAAGAAACAATAAAGAATGATCTAGCTTATTGGGAGTTAACTGCTAACATGGCACACGATATGGATCTATGGAAACAAAGAATCCATGTAGCCGACCCCGTCTAGTATGGGAAAAGGCTTAGTTGTTGTTGTTGTACAATGGATAGGCTCGATCGAGATGAATACCTCAAGTATGGAAGTCATGACCTTTCACTTGTGAGTTAAATTCGATAGCCAGGTGAGCTATTGTTCTTTGTACTCAAGATACATTACTTTTTCTCATATCATGGTTGAGATTTAATAAGCACTTCTGAGATTCAACCTGCAACTTATGAAGAGAGAGGAGATGTAGTAAATACTCAAATCTATTTTATGATCTCAATAGTTTCAACTTTGAGATGAACAATTGAAATGATAAAGAAAAAATATTTAATATACATAAAGTACAAAGGTACGATGCTTCTTTTAATTCAAGGCTCGACCTTTGGTCACATAATTAAATTGTGAAAATGTTTGAATAAATTTGAGGACAAATGAGGTTTGATTACTTATTGCTACTTCTCTATAAATAAAGGTAGTGGTATTTTATTATCTCAATCATTCAATCTTTTAGATGAACGGTTGAGGTGATAAAATAAAATACATTTAGCAAAGTGAAAAAATAAAATAGTACTTTGAATTCAAAACTCTATTATTAATTATGTCAATTAAAGGGTAGAGATCTTTGAGTATATTTGTACACAAATGGGTTTTAGCAGTTATCATTATCTATATAATAAATCTTAAATGCATAATATCTTTTGGTGCATAATCTTTTATCAAGATCTTCACAATTTCATCTTTGAGATCAATAGTTAAATTTAAATGTATAAGTGACATTTGTACTTTTCATTTAATGAATCATGTGCATTAAATCCAAAATAATTTAAATCTCTACCACTAATCTTAAAATTCAAATGGTAGACATATTTCTGTAAGATTATACATTAAAAGAAATTGTGTATTTAAGATGCATTATATATAATGTTGTTAGGTGAAAAAATGCTTAAACACACCTAGGGTTGATCTTTGAGATCAATGAAAAGATTTGAATTACTTTACATTTAATAATATGATGTATTAAATACAAGGTACAAAATACAAACTATTTTTTAATTCAAATCTCTATTGTTGATATCAAAACTCAAACTATAATAATATTTAAGTATATATATATATATATATATATATATATATATATATATATATATATATATATATATATATATATATATATATATATATATATATATATATATATATATATATATATATATATATATAATATACACAAGTGTGTGCGTATACACGTGCATGTAACCAAAACCCATTGTTTGTCAAAAAACTGAAATTGAAATCAAACAAATCGAACCTGAAATCATGAAAAACCTGCTTTGGCTCCAGTTCCACTTTCCATCGAACCGGAACCCGTGGTTTCAAATGCCGGTTTTATTTTTCTATTTATATTTGTATTAGCTTTCCGTTTAGAACGGTTTAGGACTAAATAAAACCGGCCCTATTTGGTTTTAGTTCTTGATAATCAGAAAACTCAAACCGGCCAAGCCTACACGCTAGCACGCATATGGGTGAGCACACAAACACTCCCTCTCTCTCTCTC
>JAYKKT010000088.1:2660000-2712500 GCA_036023115.1 Brasenia schreberi | reverse complement strand
TTGGGTAGCAAATTAATTGCTTATTTTTAGTGTGGTTTAAAGAACAGAACAAAACAAATTAAACAAGCCGGTGGTTTGGCTTGATTTGCTTCATGGAGATTGTATGATGGTAATCGTGAATAACTTATTCTATAGGTCACTAGGTTTATTTTTATTGTGCTCGATCGTATATTCTACACTGTAAGTGTCATATAATTGCACATTAAAGCGAAATGAACCATGTTTCAGAATCAAACCAAACTGGAACTTATGTTGGGTTTCGTTCAATTTTTGGACTTATAATGATTTGATTTATTAGAAACAAATTGAGAGTGATATAAGTAGATATATCAGTCATAAAATGAGAGAAGATTGTTTAAGATAGTTTAAACACGGAGAAAGACAATCAAAAGTTTTGATAAGAAGATATGAGAAACTAGATTATGAAAATGTTAAAAGAAGAAGAAGAAGACCACAAATAATAAAGAAGGATCTAGCTTATATTGAATTAATTGTTAGCATGACACAATCGAATTCTATGAAAACAAAGGATCCATGTAGCCGACCCATCTAGAATGAGAAAAGCTTAGTTGTTATATAATCGTTTGGCTTGGTTTGCCAAAAGATAGTGTCGATTAGATTGGTTTGGTTTGAGACCGAACCCATAACCAATCCCAACCTAACCATGGAAACCCATATCTATTTTAACACTGGCGACGACGACTCAATATGCAACTTTTTGTTGCTTTACAGGGTATTTGAATGATGATCCGGCCACAGCATTAACCATAGATTCAGAAGGATGGCTTCACACAGGTGATGTTGGGTATGTGGATGATGACGATGAGGTGTTCATTGTTGATAGAGTGAAGGAGCTTATTAAGTACAAAGGCTTTCAAGTGAGTCATTTTCACATTCTCTCTTCTAGCAAGCTTTCATTTTCTTTGATTGCAGTATGAGGGTGAGTGTTTTATTGCATAGGCCTGTTAAACTTGTTGGCATGAGCCGAACATGGTTGGCAAACAAGCTGTTTGTTAAAATAACTTTCGCTACGAAGAACAACGCTTTGTTGGTTCAAGTAGTTCGGCACTTGTTCTCCTTCACCAAGGTCTCGAGTTCAAGTCTTGTGAATGGAGAAAACCAGCATTAGGAGAGCTTTACCCATAGTGAGCCATTCTGGCTTGAACGGGATTAGTCTTTGTTTAGGTGTTATATATATATATATATATATATATATATATATGTATGTATGTATGTATGTATATATGTATGTATGTATATATGTATGTATATATATGTACATGTATATATGTATGTATATATATATATATGTCTCTCTCTCTCTCTCTCTCTCTCTCTCTCTCTCTATATATATATATATATATATATATATATAGATATATGTCTCTCACACACATATATTATACACACTCAAATAAACAAGCTTATAGATGTAAAGCCAAAACAAACTAGCAAAGTTTATGCTCAGCTGGTAAAGCTTAACGAGTCAGCTCATGAACCAAACATGAACAAGCTCATCATAAGCTGAACTAAGCCGAGCTGAAAAATGAGCAGCTCAGCTCCTATACCAACCCTCGGCATTCACTTCACAATACTGGTGGTTTCTAATCTTATAAAGATAGGGATTCCAACAGGTTGGATTTGGGTAGGATCCTAGAGAAACTATACGTGACCCGATCAAATTCTGCATCATTTGGGTTCAGGTTCAAGTTTGAATCCAACACGAAAAGATAATTGAATATATCTTAGATGCATATTTTGGATTGGGTTGAGTAGTGGATCTGAATCCACTGATGAAGGTCCTTGTTACATCAAATCCAACTAAATGGGTTTGGGTTATATGACATCTGAACATAAACCCTTACTTAATATCCTTAGATAAAAACATACACAAAGGTATAATGTTTTCCTTCTCCGCACTATGATCAGTAGCCCACCTGGCTACGGGGTCAACCTACAACTTGAAGATCTTGAGTTTGATACCCGGGGCGTGCATCTGGCTTCGGCCTCTGTGTTGTACTCGAGAAAAAAAAAGTTTTTTTCCTTTTCCTGTTTACAGTAAGAGAAGCAACTAATATGATGAAAATTCAAGATATTTAGGGTGATGGGGATGATATTGCAGGTGCCTCCAGCTGAGCTCGAAGCTTTACTTATCAGCCATCCATCCATTGCAGATGCTGCTGTTGTTCCGTAAGCTATCTAATTTTCCAAAACCACCACAAAACTAGCCACCACCTCACAACACATCTTGGCTCATGCAAGCACATGTGAATGTGTGTATGTGTGCACGCACACACACACAACACACTGATTCACAGCATCATCTTGGCTCATACAAGTACAATTGAGTTCATGCGCGTACACACATGCACATATATTGGCATTCAATAACATAGGCATACATTACCTCGTCTTGAGCCTATGCTGGGCCACTGGCTTCGACATGAGTAACAAACAACCATGAGGTCGAACCCCTGATCGCCTATCTAGCATCTAGAGCAGGGGTGCAAGTGAGTCGAGCTACTCGAGCTCAACTCAGCTTTGTCAAGCTCCGACCGAGCTCAACCCAAGCTTGAACAAGTTGCTTGCAAGCCTAATCGAGATTTCTACCCACATTAAAGATTAAAATTCTTAAAAGTTCAAGCTGATATATGAGCTTAGTCGAGATCAATCGGATTTGAGCTTTCTAAGCTCAATGCCAGGCCGAGCTTAATTGAGTCAATTTTGGTTCTCTTGAGCTCAAATGAGCCTATCAAACTGACCTCAACTTGTTCAAACATACTCGAGCTCAAGCTCGACTCAGGTGGATTGCACCTTAATCTAGAGCCCCTTGCTACTTTTCTAAGCTCACTTAGATTGATAACAATGACTTCATCAGGGAGGTTTACATGTTGTAAGAAGAGCAACAAGAGGCTAACTAAAGCAACCGACTTTGTTATTGGTAGGCAAAAGGATGAAGTTGCCGGAGAGGTTCCCGTTGCGTTTGTCGTTAGATCCAACGGTCTCAATCTCACGGAGGAAGCCATCAAAGACTTCATCGCCAAGCAGGTAAACACATGAGAATTTTTTACATGTGAAATTGAACTGCTCACCTATATGTATATGTATATATATATGTATGTATGTATATATATATATGTATATATATATATATATATGTATGTATATATATATATATGTATGTATATATATATATATATGTATGTATATATATTATATATATATGTATGTATATATATATATATGTATGTATATACATACATATATATATGTATGTATATATATATACATATATATATATACATACATATATATATACATATATATATATATATATATACATACATATATATATATATATATATATATACATACATATATATATATATATATACATGTACATATATTGGCATTCAATAACATAGGCATATATATATATATATATGTATATGTATATATATATATATAGAGAGAGAGAGAGAGGAGGGTAAGAGAGAACTTAGTATATGCTATCATACTTAGGTATTAGTATATTCAAACAAATCTCAACAATCTATCTTAGGTGATAAATGATTGAAATTTGAGTTAAAAAATAAAAAATATATATTTTTGTAAGTATACTTTATTTACATACATACTTTTTGCTTTTTGAACTCAGCACATGAGACAATTTTACATGATATGCTATCATACTTAGGTATTAGTATATTCAAACAAATCTCAACAATCTATCTTAGGTGATAAATGATTGAAATTTGAGTTAAAAAATAAAAAATATATATTTTTGTAAGTATACTTTATTTACATACATACTTTTTGCTTTTTGAACTCAGCACATGAGACAATTTTACATGTGAAATTGAACTGCTCACCTATATATATATATATATATATATATATATATATACATATATATATATATATATATACATATACATATATATATATATATATATATATATATATGTATATGTATATGTATATGTATATATATATATATATATAGGGAGAGAGAGGAGGGTAAGAGAGAACTTAGTATATGCTATCATACTTAGGTATTAGTATATTCAAACAAATCTCAACAATCTATCTTAGGTGATAAATGATTGAAATTTGAGTTAAAAAAAAAAAAAATTTGTAAGTATACTTTATTTACATACATATTTTTTGCTTTTTGAACTCAAATTTACCTATCGATGAATAATTGAACTTTGTTTGAATATGTTAGTACCTAATTGTCCCATATTGGGTATATATATAATCACCTCATACGGTCATCCATTATGATACTGCTCTATCATTCAAACACATTTGGCTTTAGATTTTTTTATGCATAACACTGAAAGTAATACATTTATTAAAAAATCTCAACAAATTTTTGTGGGCATGGTCGTCTATGGGATGCATCATCCTCAAGAATGCTGAGCCCTCATTTTAGATTGAGTTCAAGCAAATATAATTAAGGAAACCCACATACTCCCTTAAGTATTCCTCCAACATCCCGATTTCAAGCAGAGTCCTAAGGGTGTGTTTGACTACAAGGCATGAGACTATGGAACTAGAACTACAGTAACATGATCGTACGATTCTACTTTTTCTTAAGGGAGTCATTTACTTTTCACGATAATTTCAAAGCTAACTGTTTATTCTTAAAATAAAAACAAAAAACTTCTAGAACCCAGCCCTTGATTCCAACTCTAAAAGTTCCACGAGTTCCACAAAGTTCCATGACACAAACGGCCCCTAAAGGAGTATCCTTGTCCTTTTTGTATGTACAGGTCGTCTTCTACAAGAGACTGCACAAGGTTCACTTCACCCATGCAATCCCAAAGTCTTCTTCTGGCAAGATTTTGAGAAAAGATTTGAGAGCAAAGTTGGTTGCCATGAGCCAATAATGCAACCATGTACGAATTTATATCCAAGTTTATGTTTCCTCCATATTTGATGCTTTAAATCCTTGTGCAACTGAAGTGTATCCAACAAACTCTTTAATTTAATATTGGTGTTGATGAATAATAATTATTATTATCGAACATCTCTTCTTTAAGATGGCTGTATATTTCTATGATTCGTTTCTTATTCTTGCAAGTGTGAAGTACTGTTTGGTTACAATTATGAGGCCTAAGCTAGGTATGCACACTCCGGGTATCGAACTCACGGCCTTCATCTTGAGTATTAATAAGAAATGTTATGTCAAGAGGGTTAGTTTTGTATTTCACCCTACATATGGCCGGTTCCGGTTTTCCTAGAATCAAGAACCATATCTGAATTGGGACTGGGCTGGTATAGGTTGTGGTTCTGGTTCGAAACTGTTGGTTCTGATTTCAGTTCCAGTTTGTCATAAGTTACCTAGAATTGAAAAAAATCATTAAAAACTTTGAAATCTCAAAAGAAACATTTTGGAGGGCTCTGTTTTCGACCTGCTTCCGGTTCTATGGAAGGTGAAACCGAAACCAAACCTAGTGATCCCCAATTCCAGTTCCAGTTTAATGAGTTTCAGTTCCAATCGGTTCCTGACCAGGTCGAGTACTGGATAGAACCGCTCGACCAATTCCAAACCAGCCATGTCTACTATATTCGAACCCTCATTGCTTTTAGAAAAACTTCTCAGAACCTACCTCAACCCATCAGATGGGTCTCGAAGTTCCAAAACCTGCACTCCCCTGCGTGGGACCTGTAGAACCAGACCCTAACCCACCCGCTGCCTTGAAGGGTTATTAAAAATATTTTCTTTCAACAAATGATCAGATTGATTTCATATTGATTTAACACATTAACCATTCACTTTAATGTACGCTTAGTTTTAGACAAAGGACTCACAAAAGTATGTTATCCCCATCAACTTTCATCGTCATATTGTGTCCTCACTCCCCCCTCGTTGCTTTTTTCTCCTCAATGGGGAACTAAAATACTACGTCTCACAGTACCCGGGTGGGTTTACCCTAAACCCAACCCCCCTCGACCCGGCATGCTAGACCAGGGTGGCCCGAACGTAATTTTTTACATGAAGGACATAAAACTTAGAAAACCTTTGTTTGCAACGTTGGTGCTATTGAGCACAAACAAATACGTTCATGGCTGCATTTATCATTTGTTCTATGTATGCTTGTGTTTGAGTAGATATATGAGGACATGAATCTTTTATTAAGACATGCATTTGTAGACCCAAGATGGATAGGACCAACTAGACACAGGAAGCAGCGGCTCCAAACGGCCGCTTCCGGTTTGCCCTGAGCCTACGGCTTGGTGGGGTGTGGCTGCCGCCACCATAAGGTCTGACTATCCTACATTTAGTGGTGACGTTGACCGCCCTGTTCTACTGTAACCACCATAGGGTGAGCTTACCTTCTGGATACCCAGGACTAGGAACCAACACCGGGATCGTTCTTGGGCATAGGCCTGGTTCTAGGGCATAGGTGGCTGGGATCAAAATAACTGCGGCAATGTCGATCACTGCGTTGAATCCCAGCTGTGGGAGCCACTGAAAATTAAAACCGTAAAACCATCGGGTAGAAGAGAGGGAGAGAGGAGAGAGATCCGGCTCCTCTGGTTGTGTTTGATTCAAGGTTCTATTGAACTGGGCCTTAATTTATTATGCTTGTAACCCTGTTGTGTCTCAAACCTAGAACCCATCGCTAGCGTATGGTTTCATAGGCTTCATTTGAGTAAAAAACTTGAGCACTAGGGAGACTTGAAACTACGAGCATAATCTGTTATATATCTGATATGCTTCCAGTTTAGATCCAATTAATTAAATCACTTTAATTAACATTGCTTTAGATGCAAACCTGATTTGTTTTGCTTTGAATAAGGAAAGAGGCACAATTCCTTTTTTCAAATTAGACTCATTCTTAATCAATCTTAAATATACAACACCAACTAAGCTATGATATAAAAATCCGATAAAGTTTTACGATGACTGTCGAAAGCCTAACGCAACCCTCCTTTACCCGGGCTTGGGACCGGTCATGCAAGAGTGATCCCTTACATGGGCAGAGTTGAATCCATCTTAAATATAAAATCACTAATTTGTATGGAGCCATGGAACCAGCTCAACCAACAACTAGAGGTGTATGCATTATATGGACATAAAGCAAGCTACCAGGATCATTCAATATGATAATATGAACATGATACCAAAGCAGAAATACCCCTTCAAAATAGACACTATATAATTTTATCACATTGAAAAGCCTATGCTACCGACCTCATTCAGTGGATTAAGGTAAGAAGCAGTGTTTGTTTTTCCTTGAAGAGTGGAATGACTTGTAAGTGTAATCTTAGGTGAGAACTGGGTGTAAGGAGAGTCTGTGTAGGCGGGGATATCTCCGCCGGGAAAGGCGACAAACATGCGTTTGGCAGTCATTGTAGCATTTTCTAGTGGTTGAGGGTTGTCCCAGGTCTTACCTCATCGTCGAGAAACGAAAGAAGTCTTCCATCTCCAAGCTTAGTTCAAACGTGGCTTGCTGTTGGGTGTGAAGCAGTATCAAACTAACCAACAAGCATTAGCTCTCCCTAAAATAGTTAGATCATTATATGTTGCAGAGAGGCTCATATTCCACGATATCAAAATGATGGTGAGTACACACCCTCTAATTTCAGTTGAGATCAAATTAATCGAAGCATAAATTCTGAACGGTTACTGTGAAAAAGACAAAAAAAGAGATATTTCTTTTATTCATTTTTCCCTTCGGACAAGGGGTGGTTTTAGAGGGCTTTCACCAGAACTCAAGGTTTTGGCTGTGGAGGAGTAAAAGATAGCAATTAGCATAGCATTGCTCCCTCGTGTCATAGCATAAATTAGTAGGGAAGGAACACAATATGCATTTGGTGAAGGAAACGAATTCTCTGTTGCATGGCTTGTCTCCTGCTGCCGTTGGAGATTGCATGATCACTATCCTTGTTCAGAGCATAAACAATGGAAATGTTGATCCAAAATCATTTGTTTTGATCCAAAATGAAACGCATTAAACAATGGAAAATATTGACGAGATGAGCAAGTCTTTCTTTTTTTCTGTGAAGATCATACCCTGCTTTTTGTGAGATCAAGAGTCCTACCAGATGGGTAACGCCCTGACTGAATTAAAAAAGAAAGACAGTATGATAATGTTGATCTGCTTTATCTTTGAAGAGTTCGATAAGAACAGTTTCTAAGTTTGAGGTTACCACAGTAAAAATGTGCAGGTAGAAAATACGGATCTCTTTATTCAGATTGGCATACTTGGTCCACCTACAAGACTACAATCTGATCTGCAAAACCTTATTTTGGACTTGATTTGAACCAGACCACGAACCCCGTGTTCGATTCCAGAACTTTGAATTTGGAACGGCTTTTGGACTGTTGAACTCTGATTCTGCTCTATTCGACATTTTCCATCCTTTTGAGCCCAATTTCCAGAAATTTTAGGAGTTGAGGTATCCTTTCATGTATTTTCAAACCTATCATTTAAAAATCTTTTTATATGAAAACTAAAAAATTTCAACTCCTAAACAAAGTATTCTACCATGACATCATTTTTGTTAAAAATCAGAAACAAAAAGAAATTGAAATTTTTAGACCCCACATCCTGTCCTAGGAAAAAAGCAAAGGCCAAGAAAGAGTTGAACACGCTTCCTGAAAAATGGAAGACAAATACAAACAAAATATTCTAATTATTCTCTACAACATACTCCGGAAGCACGTGACCTCTAAAGATTCCAGCCTGTGGAGCAGAATTCCAGAAACAGCAAGACGTTCATAAAAAAATTCCAACAATCAGAACAACAATAACAAACTAGAACAATCACAAGGCAAACGTAAGAAAATCGAAAGTCCAAGAGATCACAAACAGCAAAACTTAAGCTTCAGATCTTTATTTGATGAAGAAAAACATAGTTGCACCATGGGAGAAGAATAAAACCATTATTTTTTCTTTAAATCTCTAAGCACTGATCCAGTCCCATAAGCTAAAAACCCCAAGGACACTAATCCCTTAATAAACTAACCCAGGAAAAGATAACAACATAGAAACAGCAAAGTAAAGCAATCGAAAGGAGCAGTAGAACCTCATAGTTCTATATAAGCAGAATAGATTCCAAAGAAAGAGCAGTGATTGAGCATCGGTACACTAGCAACCAGAAGAGAATCGCCTAGAATGTTTTCCTCCATTCAACTAATAAAGCAACTTTCCCTTCTACTGCTGCAATTTCAAGAAAAAAAGCTCTGAGAAAAAATTAGACGGTCTTATACACAATTTCATGATATGTTTAAGAAATGGTAAAGTACGTGTATTGCTTGCCCTAATAGTACCGATATTCTTATACTGTACGTAATATAGTAATTACAACATTGCTAACAATGTCAACGAAGAAAACCAAGATTTTGGATTGGAAGGAAGATGAAATGTACTCCAGAAAAAAGAATGTGGGAATGAACCATATCCACCCACCCACTCACACACACATGCATGGATACACAAGGAGGATAAAGCACATTACAAAAGGAAAAGGAGATAAGAAGGAATACCCCTCCACACATGCTCACACACCAAGACACAGAGACACACACACGCATGCACACACAGAGGGGGGGAGAGAGAGAGAGAAGTGGCAGGCTAAGAACATAAGGAGGTACAGACGTTTTCCTGTAGGTTTTTTGTTCGAATCACAATTTCCCAAGATTATTGTAGTCAGATTTTGTTATGTAGAAATACATTGCACTCAGAATCATGTCATCGTTCAGTATCCTGCCGCTGGTAGTGTCCAAATCCGAGCCCATCAGTCTCCCTTGGCTTAATTTGTTGGCCAAATGGTTCTGTAAAATCGCCGAGTCCTTGATGACAGAGGTGTTGCATACCTTCCAAACCGAATTTCTGAACCGCGTGCGCACCTACGATCGTACCCTTCTTTCTCCGGTGAAATATTGCTGCACGAAACTACTATGTCAAAGGAGTTCTTGATGAAGATTATCGAGGAAGCACACAGAGAGATAGAGAGAGAGTACTCATTACTGAAGAATTTGTGGAGAATAGCGCACGGAGTTTATACAGATCGACGACGAGCCTTCCCCCTCAACATCTCCGCGAGCTCACCATTAGTCGTCATCCCTCTCTATCTCTCCCACCTCTTCGATCGCTCTCAGAAAACCGATCCAGATCTCCGTGGACGAAAGATGAATCGCCCATACCCAACGAGCATCCTTTTCCTCTCTTTCACGCGCGAGCACTCCCGCTCTATTTAAACATCAAAATTGCCAATTCACAACGATACGTCAAGTACGATACGGGACACGATTTGTTGAACCTAACCGTCAAGGCGGCTGTCACAGATCTGACAAGTTCAAGCGGTCACGCAGAAAGATCAATTATAGTGACAGGGACACCCGTTTTACGACTCGTGACACGTAATTTTGTATCGTAGCGTCAAGCCTTAAGTTACGCAGATAAATTCAAACGGTTATGGAGAATTTCAATAAAACATCGACACGTTGAAACGACACAGGACACGCAATTTTGAACCGAAACATCAAGCTCACTGTCAAGCAAGTAAACTTTAAAGGTGATACTGCTGAGTGCCTGATCCTGTGAGAAGGAGAGAGAGAGAGAGGGGCAGTGGAGGCGCAGCAGAGAGATCAACCGAAGTCAGTGGCAATGGCGTCAACGAGAGCAGTATTATCTTCTCCTACTTCGATCTAGCCCGATGCTCCGTCATTTGCAACTAAAGGTGATTACTCCAAATCTAAACCTACTGGCTTCCAGCCAAGCAGTCTAGCTTTCATTTGTAGTGGATTTTGATTCTTTCTTTCTTTATATGTCTCCTTCGGTCTGGCAGTCCTGGATCACAACACGTAAACGGTTATCCCTTTTGTTTTTCTTGTAGTGATGTCTGTTTCGATTGCTTTCATTGATTCTACGATTTCAGAAAGACACAATTTCGAAGAATTGAAGGTTTTAGTGCATTGCAAAGAGCCAAGGATCCCCTAGCTAGAGGGTCGACACGGAAGTACCTTCAATTTCAGGTCACGAATTCGATACAGGGAACGTGCATCTGGTAGGAGTCTGGCTAACCTCAGCTTGCCATTAAAAGAAAAAAAATTGAAGCTTTAGCTAGGCTTATCTTAAATGGGTATGCAAGATGTTATATACCTACTGATAATGTTGCTAATGCTAATGATCTTTTCCTACTCAAACATCTAAATTAAGCTAGAGGGTACACATAGTATGTCATGAAAACTAATGATCATTGTGGGATATCCTGTACTGCTGTTTTCTTTGCTGTACTGAGCTGCTCAAGGCTCCAATCCTGTTTCAATCTTAATAAAAAGCTCAGCCAGGTTGGACTCCAGTCCTGTTTTTGAGCTACCTATGGTAAGTCCTGTCCAAATTGTGCAGGTTTCTACATGATGAGTTGCCAATCCAAAGTTCAGAAAGGTAGATAATCTTCTATGCTTTCGTGTGCAATTAAGTAAACGTTGCAGGTTCACGTTAGTGCCGTCCAATGTTGTAATTAGGCATTGGTACCCATATCATACACAGCACTGATGCGCGATAATTATACCGTATTGGATGATATGGTATGATATGATGCATTAAAATACTGAATAACAAAAAATCATTAAAAATCATAAAAAATCATATATAAATTCATGTTATATCGTAATACAGTGTACCCATATCGTAGTGTATAGTTCGATATGGGTGCGATACAAGTTTATTGCGATACATGCAGTGTTATCTGTATCGCGATACGTATCGTGCCACGATACAATACGGGCAATACGCCCAATTTTTTTTTTGCATGCTTCTCCCCTCTCTTCACTTCCCTTCAAGGCATCCTCCGATATGCTTGTAATTTGGGTTTATAATTTCATTTATTGAATAAGAATAATGTATGAAGTATGAACAAATAAAAATTGTGACCAAATCATTTTCCTTTCTGTTACAACTTTTAGGTATATTTATGCTACCAGTTTCTAATTTCATGAGATCGCAAACAATTAAAAACATTTGGTTCTCTTGGTTCATTGAGTGGGGATTTCACAACTTCACTATTTTAGGGTTCCCCTTACAGGACTTCCATTGAGTTAGAACATGATCAACGTGTGTGAGGCTTAACTCAGTCTATGAAGTGAGAAATTGAGCTCAAGCATTAGTTAAAAGGCTAGTCTCTAGTAAGAGAAAAAAGGATATCATCAAGTAATAATATCACATCATTAAGGTGTCATAGACTTAATAATCAAAGAAATGGAGCTCATTGTTTTGCTCACATATGAAAATTAGCAAATATGACAACTACATGTACAAAGATAGCAGTTTGTTAATTTTGATATATTAGATGAGTGGATTATGGAAGATAACAAAGAAAATGCACTCCTAAGAGAAGAAGACATTGCATGAATTAATTTGAAGTGAAACAACATCATGAAGGAGATGAAGATTTTCATTTTAAAGCAGAAGGTGATGAGAAACTTTGAATCTTCATCAAGGAGAAGATGAAAATTATTTAGTTAATGATCCTTATACAAATTTACAATATGTAAAATGTAAATGTATTTCATTTTTTGCTTCAAAATATATATTTTTAGATGCAATTGTTCAATTCAATCTGTGCTAAACTTTGCATTATATGAATTTAAAGCAATTACCAGACTTTTCCTGAATTTTCTTGATTTTTTTAGATTTTTACTAATTTTTATTGATTTTTTAAATAGTTTTTGTATTTTTTTAATATTAAAGTATGATACGGGCGATACGATACGATACGCCCGTATCATGGAGCCCAACGATACGCGATACGATATGCGTCAGACAACACTAGATACATGTACTTGAATCGTGTCGGTTAACATACCTATACAGGTAAAACTAAGGCTTATCTTTCTTGATTTATGAAATCTGCTGGGTACTACATGAAAGTGTCAAGTAATTAGGACATCATTGTGTTGACCCTCATATTTAGGTGCAGGTTGAAGTGAAATGGAGATAGAAAACTAACTTTAATTATCTATAGTTCATTTTGGTAGGAGGATTAAACAAGTGAGGACAAAGAAACTTTTACTTGTTTGGTTTGCAGTATGTTTGCTATAATTGTAGACAAATTTATGTTTGTGAGATCTGAATCATTCAGCAAATCTTCGCACCAAGTCCTAGCTAGAAGCTGGACATATAAGAGATGATTATGGGGCCACTTCTCTCTTGTTTCAGTCAGTGGCTGTTTCCCCTGATACTTTAGATTCCATTGTTCAGATTAGAAAGTTGAAGGCTGGAAAGCTCTATGCTGCTTCTATCATGTGCTGCCATTTCCTTAAGCCTGTGGAGTCCCTTGCTGATCTTGTTGAAGAAGAGAGTGTGCTTCCTGATATGTGCTACTCAATGATGAGTTACGGATGACTTCATGGTTTCAGTATTCAATAGCTAGTGATGACATTGAGGGGGGTACCAATTGAGCTCAGAGACAAATTAAAATGAAATTTGTACAAATCTACCATCCTAACTGCACATTCTTAATGCGGAGATCTTACAGCAGTAAGCATTTCGAAGACCCGATATTAAGAATATTTGAGAAGTTGGGTCACTTGATACAGTTATGGATGAACTCGTAGGGTTAAGCAAGGGTCAACCACAGAGGGTGAAAAGTCTGCTAGAGAACGAGATGGTTATACTCTAAAGTGGTATGGCGACTAAAGGAGATTCTATTTCCATCTAGGAGTGAGACAGAATTTTGAGGTAAGGGAAAACGATGAGGACACAGATGATCTCCGGAGCTAACTCGGTTTTGGAAGCAGTGGAACTCAGACCATTTCTGTTGCAGGTAGAAGACTATGTTGATTCCAGATGCAGCTTTTCAAACAGATGAGAATGGGCACCCCTGATTGGTTTGCCTTTGCTTCCATTGCTACCATGTTGAATCTGTGGTGATGGACGCTCAATCCATGCATGCGCCTAACCACAAAGTCAAGTCCTCTGTTGCCCATCATCTTAAGAGATTGTTTATTATATAGTGGATCTAAGGTCGTTATCACGGTTTTATTAACTTGTCATTTCTTACCAAGTGCATTGAATAAGTTTTGTGAGAACTTTATGAAGAATTTATTGTTAAACTCTTAAGATTTTGAGTTTGTGTTTCTTTCTTTCTACTGTGATACTCTGACAGTCTTGTTTTGGTGTATCCAATTTCAGCCTTTCATATAAGAAACTATGCTTTCAGGTACTTTCATTAGAATTTGATTTTCACAAATGCTAACCATGGGGTCTTAAGGGTTGTAGATTTTTTTCCAGCTTTGTTTCCTTGTCAGTGAACTTCAATTCACCACTCTTTTGTATGTTGCAGGTTTTGAAGCGTGAATGGCCTGCTAGGTGGCCTTCATTTGTTTCTGATCTTGTTTCAGCTGCAAAGAGTAGTGAAACCATATGTGAAAATTGTATGGCTATTTTAAAGATATCATCTATCATTTACAGGGACTCATCTTATCCTGTAATCCTTCAATGTTACTCCAAAGAGGAAAAATTGATTAGACCCGAACAACAGTTCCTCGCTTTTCTTGCTATATAATCTGGTTATTATGTCTGACTAACACGGATATTCACTGCCAGCTTCTTAGCGAGGAGGTTTTTGATTTCTCAAGAGGAGAGAGGGTGAAACAAAAGATTAAAGAATTGAAACAATCTTTGAATAGGTAGCCAATTGAAGTCCTTTATTGCAGATTTTGTTTCTATTTTATCCATTGTTTTCACCTTTTCTCCTTGTCGTTGTGCCAACAGCTATGGTATTCCACATTCAGCATATGCGAACTAATTATGGTTACCTATTATGATAGCTGCCCTTCAGTTTGGAGGTTTCTATGACAGTCAATATATTACGATGTATACTGTTTTGGTGGTACAGTTGCAGATAATGTAGCTGGTTTTAAGTAGAGGTCTAATATGACAAACTATGATCAATTATTTTTACACTCTATTTTGTATCCTCTGCTTTGGTGGTTCTATCTTGCTTGGCATCTGTGCTGACAGTCTTTTATGCTCTGAAAGCTTTTTCATATAGTCTAATATTTGTACTAGTGTAATCTGCAGACAATTCTTCTACCTCGAACAAGTATACTGGAAGCATATGCTAGTGGTTCCAGTGAAGAGCAGGTAAGGGTAATTGTTCATCTTTTCCCTTTTACGGTGGGGATGCTTCAAGTGTTCATCATGTAACCTTGGCAGTACTTGTTGATAGGATCTTCCAATGCTGAAGCTACGCATTGTGCGTCTAATTTTTTGGGGTTCTATGCAGGCATTTATTCAGAATCTGGCTCTTTTCTTCACTTCATTTTTCAAGGCAAGATCTTATGGCTTGATGGCAGCATTCTTGGTTAAAAATGGTTTCTTACAGATGTCATTAGACAATGTTATATATTTGGAATCCCTGGGGAATACCACTTTACTTGTTCATGGGTATACCTCTGTGTCTCTCCTCTTCTCACCCTTAAACATTGCTTTTCTCCTCTCTTTGCTTCCTTGTGATCCCAATCCCAGTGAAGATTGACATAAATTTGAAGTTTGTGCGTCGGTAGGAAATCGTGGCTTCGACTTATCTTCTCTTCATTGATCGATCTACCCCATATATCAGCAGGAGAGAAGATCCTCTGGAGGAGTACCAATCACAAAGAGATGAGAAACCCTTTTCTGCCCGAGAGAGAGAGAGAGAGAGAGGTGAAATCCTGTTGATTAAAGTCTCTAGTTTCCTTTAAACTCCCAACTCTTGTAGTTAACCTTTCTGATATTTAGCTAGTTGAATTAAGAACCATTTTCAATTCTACACTCACACACATTGAGCTTTCGCTCTTACTCCCAAGACCTTAGTCAAGGCCATATTGCAATTATATTTAGGTTTACATTACAAGTCGTGTGAGTTGTCTTTCCATATACACACAACACCCACGCACACGTTGGCAACCTTCGGGCCCATATATATTATAAATATTCCCCTTCGGCTATGTCTTTAAGATTTGGGTTTTAAGGTTTAGCTGTGTGCGTAGTCTTTCCATATATACACGACACACTTGCACAATTGAGCATTTCTGCTCTTAAGATATAGCCATATTTCCCTTTTGCAATTTTCCTTTTGCAAATTTACATTAAGTCATTTCCCTTCCGCATTGTCTTTCAATTCAGGTTTTCCCTTTGGAGTTGTGTGAGTTTGCATTGCATATACGCCATACCATGAGTTAGGACGCATATTGCATCAAAGCAAACCCCACACTCCCGTGCAAAAATCGCCCAACTTAGGTCACTTGTGCACACACCTAGTTGGCCCTAAAAAGCTTAAAAAGAAAGACATAGGCACGTGCAAATCTCACGTGTAATAAAATTTGCAATCGTACATACAAAGCCCAAACACTTCGGGTATTTTTCAAAGAGGTTTAAATTTTAAAAGACTTTGCTATGCGTACAGATTGACCCTTGCGCATCAGTGCAAGAAGGTCTGCGATGAAAAGAACTCACTTGCTCACAGTCGCCCCGATAGAGTTAGATTTCAAAACTTTCTTCGCTAGCTTAAGCAAGCTAACTGGCACGCCCTTTTTGTTAAAAACGACTTAGACACACGAAAAGGTTCACTTCGGGTTTAAGAACCAGAAGTGGGAATTTTCTGTGTCTACAGGTCTCATGCAAATCTTTGTGAGAGTTTCTGAAGGCAAATGAGTCTCCTAAAGGTGGTTCCTCCGGTGGTCATTATACGAAACCATGACTATGTTCTTACTTTCTTTGTATCGATTATTAATTACATAGAGAAATACCTGGGAGGTTTGCATCTACACCACATCTCGCTCTCATTGGTCTCTGGCCGGTGACATTGGCGTCTGGTATCAAAATCCACATTGAAGATACGTGCCATATCCAACCAAATGAGCTTAAATCGGATTGAACGACTTAAATTAGGCTGCACAATGGCCTAAACGGGCTGTGTATTGTTTCCTTGCTTATTTGAGATGAGTTGAACTCATATTAAGATGAGCATCAAGGTAGACAAGGAACTGCAGAAACCGATGAAGAATGAGAGCATGATCTGTAGAAATCGTGAATCATAAAAGCTGTAGGAGAGGGTGCGGTGAAAGCAATTTTTATCGAGACTTGGGCTCAAATTGTATGGCCCATCTCTTGACATGAGTCATGTTTCGTTGCCTAAAGTTGGTTATTTCATGGGCTTAATAAAGTCATTGTTCGATTAACATGTGTGTTTGGTACTGTAAGATTCAAAAAAAGTAAGGTCCAATCCATTTGGTACCATGAATCAAACACATCTTAAAAGACTTCAGGTCCATGTGTGCTATGAGTCTTGACGCGAGTTCTCATGACTTTTTTCATGGTAGATTTGGATTGGAGAAATCATTCTCTGTGGAGGGCTTGTTCGGCTAAATCCATTTGGACATTTGTCACTCCTCCCGGCATGCTCGCACATATCTCCAACCCACCCTTGTGCAAACTATTTATGATATTAAAAGTGTGTCACTCCACCAACCGATCAACTATAAGGTATTGGTTGGTTGGTTTAGACATGGCCAGTTCTTAGTCGGTCCGGCAGTTCCAATCAAAATCCAACCAAAGCAAGGACCGATTGGACTTTAAACTGGAAAGTTCAATAGAGGTTTCACTTTTTAGAAAACTGGAGTCTTTTCTAAAGCAAAACCTGCATCCATCGATTTTAGTATTTTTATATTTTTAAATATTTTATTATAAAATTATCAATTTCAAACGGTTTCAAATTCAAACCGAAACCGGCTTTAAGCCGGATTGGTTACAGTGCAAGGTTTCGGGCCAACCGAAAGAACCTACACTACTGCTTTCACTTCTACTCCAGCAACCAACTATAAATAAAGTTATGTAGAACCAGGGGTTGAGAAGCGAAGCACGAAAGCTTGCCTAATTGCTTTTTCTCTTCCCATACTTAAAGTTAGGAGTGAAGTCTACTTTAATTAATTATTTAAGATATTAAAGAAAATCTTTTGAAAACTTGGTTATCTTGTGCTTCTTCATATAAAAATCATCGTAGCGTTACCTCTACCTGACAGGGGGTTCAACTCATAAGATGAACGTCATGAGTTCGATACCGAGGAGTGCATGCCTAGCTTAGGACTCTCCACGGTAAACAGAAAAGAAGAAAGAAACCGAACCAACCAATAAATTAACCCATGTATATAATTAGAAAGGTCATACGGGCTATTCTCGGGCGAGCGCCGTGCAAAATTGCGCGTGAGAAGGAAATAAGATGAATATTTTCGGAAGGTGGAGCGCGCAGCTCATCCAGGACAGGTGTAGCGATCGCCTCCGTAGATTGTTCCGTGAAGGACGCGTCAACCCCGCCCTTCGATCTATAAATACCGGTCCCTATTTTCTTCGCCTCTCATCGTTCATTTGTGTGGCTGCTTGTTCTTTCTCGGCGTCGCTTCGTTCTCGTGAAGGTATCGTCTCTTTCCTTTCTTTCTCCTTTCCGTATTCTGTTTCTTTTGTCCATTTGTTAGTCGGTTTTTTGGTTGATTTTAATGTTCTTCTTGTCCCGTTATGCATGTTTCGCTTTTCTTGGATGCCTCTTGTTTCTAGGGTTTCGATTCCTTTGATCGATCCTAAGGTTAGTCTTCGATTTCTTGAGTTGATTCATTTGTTTGAAACTGGATTCCTTTAGCCAACCAGTAGGTTATCGATCTCCTGTTCTGGATTAGGGAAATATGGTTAAGATTGTTCTCTCTCTCTCTCTCTCTCCCCCTCCTCTCTTTCTCTTTCTCTCCCCACTCCCCCCGGTTATGTTCTCTGTGATGAAAGATGAAGCTATTGTTTGCTGGGTTTTCGTTTTCCATACATCCGTTAGGTAGGCGTAGTGGTATTTCTGTTATAGATTTTCGTGTATGGTTCGGTGTGGAGAAGATCTCTTATGGGTTTCGTTTTCAAACGTCCGTTAGGTAGACGTAGTAGTTTTGGTTCTTTGTTTTTTGTCGAGGTTATGTGTTGCAGGTTTGTATTCCATTACTGTTGGGTTTTGGACAAGTTGTCTTCTTGGTTGTGTTTCTTCGCCTCTCAAACCTGTTGGTGGTGGTTCAATTGATCATGTGTTATTTCTAAAATGTACTGGTAGAGGCTTTCCCCCTACTTATTTAAGACGAGGAAGAACAAGGAACCATAATCCTTTCTTTCCTGGATCTATTGTGGCTTCACATGCCATTTATACATCAAGACCATCACCCTTGAGGTGGAGAGTTCTGACACGATTGACAATGTTAAAGCTAAGATCCAAGATAAGGAAGGGATCCCACCTGACCAACAAAGGCTTATCTTTGCCGGTAAACAGCTTGAGGATGGTCGCACCCTTGCTGATTACAACATCCAAAAGGAGTCTACCCTCCACCTCGTGCTTCGCCTCAGGGGTGGCATGCAAATCTTCGTCAAGACTTTGACTGGGAAAACCATCACCCTTGAGGTGGAGAGTTCAGATACTATCGATAATGTAAAGGCCAAGATCCAGGACAAGGAGGGCATCCCTCCAGACCAGCAGCGTCTCATTTTTGCTGGTAAGCAGCTTGAGGATGGGCGCACCCTGGCTGACTACAATATACAGAAGGAATCGACCCTTCACCTTGTCCTTCGTGGTGGCATGCAAATTTTTGTGAAGACTTTAACTGGAAAGACCATAACTTTGGAGGTAGAATCCTCAGATACCATTGATAATGTAAAGGCTAAGATCCAGGACAAGGAGGGCATCCCTCCAGATCAGCAGAGGCTTATCTTCGCTGGGAAGCAGCTAGAAGATGGAAGAACCCTTGCCGATTATAACATCCAGAAGGAGTCCACTCTTCACTTGGTTCTGCGGCTTCGTGGTGGCATGCAAATCTTCGTCAAGACATTGACTGGAAAGACGATCACTCTGGAGGTCGAGAGCTCCGATACTATTGATAACGTGAAGGCGAAGATCCAGGACAAGGAAGGAATTCCGCCTGACCAGCAGAGGCTATTTTTGCTGGTAAGCCGAACCCTTGCTGATTACAACATTCAAAAGGAGTCCACCCTTCATCTTGTCCTGCATCTCCGTAGAGGAATGCAAATCTTTGTAAAGACTTACAGGGAAGACCATCACTCTCGAGGTTGAGAGTTCAGACACCATAGATGATGTGAAAACCAAGATTCAGGACAAGGAGGGCATTCCCCAGACCAGCAGCGAGGTTGATTATTTTGCTGGTAAGCAGCTCGAAGATGGTCGGACTTTGGCAGATTATAATATCCAGAAGCTTGTCACCATTATGAGTTAATTGGTGCCGGGATCACAAGTTAATCGTTCTCTTGAAATGGGTTTTTGAAAACGTTCTTCAGATAAATGCGGTTCCTTTTACTTCCCCTTGATTTGGCCGAGTCGCTGCTTTTGGGCCAGGGCATGTCCTGGGGGTGACGAATTATGTCACGTGGACTGGCCAAAAAAGTCTCCCTATTTGTTGTCAACTTATGAAGGCAATTCCCCTTCTTTCTTTGTCACAACTTCTAAGAAATCATCAGTAATTTCTACAACTAATTACTACCCATGGCTAAAGAAAGTTTTGTAGGAAATGTAGGTTCAGTAGGATACGATAAAGTGGTTATCAATGGTTGGGCGAAGGCGACGCCTGCTTGAACCATGATGCAGTCGGTTGAAAGTTTCGTTGATATGAAACACTTGGTGCGCGGCGGTAATGGGTCTTTAGACTTGCCGTGCGGCTTACTTCGCCACAAGCGTACGAAGAATGCAACCGAGGTTTCAAATTTGGCTGTTGGAATTTTCTTGCTAGGAAGAAATAAAAAGCCGTTGGGGAACATCGAAATGTCTAGGATTCAACCAAAACGTTTAGGAGATCAAGTAGCGGCCGCCACGGCAAGCGAGGTTTAAGGTGGGGATAGCAATCTTTCACAATTGCCTCAGGGATTGAGAAAGGTACCGGGGGTTATGGAGGGTCGAACTACGAAAATGCTTGACAATCAGATCATGGTTTATCCACTTTGGGCTGAAGGCTGCAAAATGGTCAAAGTTACATAATAAGTTGAATATCCACTTTGGGCTGAAGGCTGCAAAATGGTCAACAACAGCAACAACAACAACAACAACTAAGCCTTTTCCCATACTAGACGGGGTCGGCTACATGGATTTTTTGTTTCCACAGATCTCTATCGTGTGCCATGGATTCTTTGTTTCCACAGATCTCTATCGTGTGCCATGTTAGCAGTTAACTCCCAATAAGCTAGATCATTCTTTATTGTTTCTTTCCAACACTTTTGTGGTCGTCCTCTACCTCTTTTAATACTTTCCAAATTTAGGTTTTCTAACCTTCTTACAGGTTCTTCTTTTGATCTTCTTTCTATATGTTCAAACCATCTTAAACGATGTTCTCTCATTTTATCCTCTATTGGTGCCACTCCTAATTTGTTTCTAATAACCTCATTATGTATACGGTCTTTTCTTGTATCACCACTCATCCATCTCAACATCTTCATTTCTGTCACAGACATCTTTTGTACATGTTGATGATTAACTGCCCAACACTCAGAACCATAAAACATGGCAGGCCTAACTGCTGCTCTATAATATTTACCTTTTAATTTTAATGGTATCTTCTTGTCACAAAGAATACCTGATGCTCCTCTCCATTTTAACCAACCAGCATTAATTCTATGTGTAACATCTCCATCAATTCTTCCATCACTTTGAAAAATTGACCCTAGGTATTTAAAACTTTCCTTTTGGGGAATGCAATGTGTGCCAATTTTAATTTCTATGTCCTCTGAAGTAGCCAAATGATCAAACTTACATTCCATATATTCTGTCTTTGTTCTACTAAGTCGGAGGCCTTTGTTTTCTAATGTTTCTCTCCATAGTTCCAATTTTCTATTAACTTTTTCCTTAGACTCCTCCACTAATACAATGTCATCTGCAAATAACATACACCAAGGTACTTCATCTTGAATATGTTTTGTTAACTCATCCATCACCATTATAAATAAGTATGGACTTAAAGTTGATCCTTGATGTAACCCAATATTAACTTCAAAGAAGTCTGTCGTTCCTTCATGAGTCCTCACACATGTTTTTGCACCATCATACATGTCTCTTATAAGGTTAATATATGTCAATGGGATACCTCTTTTTTCCAAAGTTCTCCAAAGAACCTCCCTCGGTACCCTATCATAAGCTTTTTCTAGATCAATAAATATCATGTGAAGGTCTTTCTTTTTTGCTCTAAAATGTTCCATAAGACGTCTCAAAAGGTGAATCGCTTCAATAGTAGATCTACCAGGCATAAATCCAAATTGGTTCTCTGTTGTACTTGATACTTGTCTTAACCTACGTTCAATAATTCTTTCCCATAATTTCATAGTATGACTCATAAACTTGATACATCGATAATTCGCACAATTTTGAATGTCTCCCTTATTTTTATATATGGGTATAAGTGTACTTGCTCTCCATTCCTCGGGCATCTTTTGGTTTTTCCATATTTCATTAAATAGTCTTGTGAGCCAAGTGATTCCTATTTCTCCTAGTATTTTCCAAACTTCTATAGGAATATTATCTGGTCCTACCGATTTACCACTCTTCATATGTTTAAGAGCCTCTTTGACTTCATTCCTTTGAATACGTCGGTAGAAATTGTGGTTTATATACTTTTCTGACTTGGCTAAATCTCCTAAACTAATACTAAAATCTTTATTTTCATTAAAAAGATTATAAAAATAGTTTTTCCATCTATTTCTTATATCATCATTTGCCACTAGAATTTTTTCATCCTCGTCTTTTATGCATCTAACATAATTAAGATCTTTAGTTTTCTTATCTCTAGCCCTAGCTATCCTAAAAATGTCTCATTCACCCTCTTTTGAGTTGAGTTTTTTATATAAGTCCTCCCAAATCTTAGCTTTTGCTTCACTAACGGCCTTTTTTGCTTCCTTCTTTGCTTTCTTATAAGCTTCTAAAGTTTCACTAGTTTTTTTAGCATAATGTAATTTGTAACATGCCCTCTTTGCCTTGATTTTGTTTTGTACTACTTCACTCCACCACCAAGCTTCTTTTTGTGCCGGTACACCTCCCTTAGATACCCCTAACACATCTTTCGCCACTTTCCTAATATGTATAGCGATATTGTTCCACATATCAGAGGGTGTGCCAACATAATTCCAAACATCTCCTTGAAGGACTTTTTGTTTAAATATATCTTCTTTCTCACTTTTGAGGTTCCACCATTTAGTCCGAATAGCTCGATGCACTCTTTTCTTCTTTGTCCATTTTTTTATTTGTAAATCCATAACTAAAAGTCGATGTTGGGTGGTTAAGCTTTCTCCTGGAATTACCTTACAATCTTTACAACACGCTCTATCTTTTTTTCTACAAATAAAGTAATCAATTTGTGTTTGTGATAAGCCACTCTTATAAGTAATTAAATGTTCATCTCGTTTTTAAAGATTGTATTGACTATAAAGAGATCAAATGACATAGCAAAATTTAAAATCTCCCTACCTTCCTCGTTTATATCCCCATAACCAAAGTTTCCATGAATCCCTTGATATCCTAATGCCTCTTTACCGACATGTCCATTTAAATCTCCTCCTAAACAAATCATCTTCCTTTGTGGAATCTTTTGAAACACCTTATCTAACTCTTCCCAAAAAACTGTCTTTATACTATCTTCTAGTCCTACTTGGGGTGCGTAAGCACAAACTATATTCAAAACCTCTACTCCTAACACTAATTTCAATGTCATGATTCGGTCACCATATCGTTGTATGTCTACTACACTCTCCTTTAAATCTTTATTTATGATAATACCAACTCCGTTTCGGGCCTTTTCTTTACCTGAGTACCATAATTTAAAACCTGTATCCTCTATCTCCTTTGCTTTTTCTCCAACCCATTTTGTCTCTTGTAAACATAGAATATGAATCTTTCTCCGAATCATAGTATCTACCACCTCCATTAGCTTACCCGATAATGTTCCGATATTCCAAGAACCAATACGAATCTTATTATCTAGGACTAGCTTCCTTACCCCCCGCATCCGTCCATAATCAAAATGCGGAGACCCTCTCTGAAAATTTTTCACTACATTCGGGCGGCAATGTAGCGGGACTAACTTCTTTACTCACACCCGTCCATGATGTGGGAACCCTCTCTGCAATTGATTCACTACATTCGGGCGAAAATGTAGTGGCCCTTGCTTACTTCTTACTGCATTCGGGCTCTGCAGCACGTCGCTAGGCGGGAACGCCCCAAAGCAATGCTCATAATTTTTGTAATCCATGTTGTAGAAAATCCGACGAAGTTTTACGCTGGCTGTCGGAAGCCTAACACAACCCTCCTCCTTTATCCGGGCTTGGGACCGGCAATGCAAGGGTGATCCCTTACATGGGCGGAGTTCTGCAAAATGGTCAAAGTTACATAATAAGTTGAAGGCCACCAAACCTCTCAAAAAGGACCACAGCAGCAAAATGGTCAAAGTTACATAATAAGTTGAAGGCCACCACCCACAACCAAATGCAAAAGAATTGGAAGACTGTAACGTTCTAATGGTACATGAGCCTGCCATAAGAACACCATTTCCATAAAACTGGGTGCTTATACGCCATTAGCGTTCCGTCCGAACATGCACCTGGCTGGATTGAGCAAAAGCACCTCTAGCAGGAAATAACTATTGTAGCCGCCAGCAAAGCCACATTCGTCTTGTAAGCATCACCAGTAGCGAACGTTGAACACTGACTCAGGTTCAGAAGAAATGTGAGCTATTAGTGAAAACAGGCAATCTTCAAGAGAACTCCTTGGTGGAGGAAATCCACGAGCTCCTGGTTATGAATCGACCATCTCATCTTGTAACTCGCTGGGGGCAATGAGACCTGGAATTGAAAGCATCCTTTGCCGGTCCCTTTCTCTTTGTGCTGCTGCTTCCTCTGCATAGAGATCTTTGTTGTCCTGAAAGGTAGTTCATCTTCTTACTGGCATGGAGAAACACTGAAATATATGCAACCCAGAGACCTGTCACATGGACAGGACACCCCTATTTCTAGACGTGTTTCCTACTGTGTATCACATAAAGAGAGAGAGAAAGAGAGAGAGAAAGAGAGAGAGGGCAGAATTCAGAAATGTGGACAGCTCAAGGTTTCTGATAATTTTTTGTTACAGATTAGAGGACAACAAATATATGCGTCAAGATTAGAGGACAAGGTTCGCTCTCTTGTTGCTCAAAGACAGCACGGTTTCTGAAACTAAAAACATTTGTATAATGGGAAGAAAGCGTAAAGGCATAAGAAAATAATTAACATGGTCACCCAAGAAAGGATCCTACCCTTGGAGATTTGTGCCAGGTGGATCCAATCCTTTTCAATGGAAGTTTCTCAGAATTTTACATGTAAAAGAGAAAACTAAAAGAAACTAAAGACTCATAGGTTGGTGGTAGGGTTTGAGTTGTGGATTGTGTTGCGTTTTGGGTTTGGTTGTGTTTGGGTTGGGGTTTTGGTGTTGGGTTTGTGTTTTGGTGGTGGTCGGGTTTTGGGTTGTGGTGTTTTACATGTAAAAGAGAAAACTAAAGAAACTAAAGACTCGCAAGTAAATCTGCCCTAACCAACTAAACACTAAAATTATGATCGTGGAATAGAGGGCACCTACACAAAACATGGGCAAAGGCATGTAGAGACCATCATATCTGTAAACACCAACCAAAACCAAGCAAGACCCAAGCCTTCACCCACACTAAATGGCGTTGAATACATCGATTCTTAGACCATTATACATGATCTCGTATCACATTTCAATTTAACTTCAAGAAAGCAATATCATATTTTATTGTTTCCTTCCAATATCTCGAGGCCTTCCTTCTTTATTTACCATCTAAGTTTTCTAGCATGAGTCTGCATGGCATCTCCATAAACGTTCGAACTGTTAAGCATGTCTTTGTCATTTTATCTTTTACTGATAACCATAAACTCATTATGGAAATGGTCTTTACAATCATACATTCAACAACACTTCTTTCACTTATGCCACTAGCATCTATAAATAACCTATTGATTGTCCTCACCTGGCACCATAAGAGAACTGCTAACTTCACCATTGCTACTTTGGAAAATATAATCTTCTCAGAAAGAGCCCTCGCCGCATTCTTTAGCCAACCTGTATTAGTTCTATTTTTAATGTCTCCATTAATTCTCCCATCTTATTAGAACACTGATCCCAAGTCATTAAATATTTTTTTGGGATGACAATTTGCACCACTCTCAACTTTTGTGTCATCTGTTACAACCAAAACTATTGAATTTATATTCCACCTACATTATTTTTCTACAAAGAACTCTATTTCTCAAAAAGTTTCTCTTCCTACTTCAAGTTTTGTTAACGTATTCCTCGTCTTATTGACCAATACATTATTTAATAAAAAACATGCGCTAAGGTACTTCATGGTAAACATGATTCATTAATTCATTCATATCCCAGTAAAAGAATATGATTATGGTGTTTATTCATTGTGTAGTTCAATAATAACATCCACAAAATAAGTTATTCAATCATAAGTTCTAGCCAGTACTGCTCCATCATACCATGGCATTTGTCTTCATATTATTGGCTATCAAGTGTTCCATGAGAGGTCTTAATAACAGAGTTGATTTGATAATGGAAATCCCCGTATAAATCCAAATTGGTTATCTGTTTATCAAATACTTGTCTCAACCTCGTGTTAGTAATTCCTTGCCCTATTTACACGACATGAATTATTAACTTGATATTCCTGTCATCGGCATAATTTTTAACCTCATCGCGTTCTTGTGTATAAGAAGCATTGTCCATTTGGACATGCATAGCAAGATAAACCAAACTTTCAAGGACCACATCATTGAAATGTTCTATGTAACGTCAAGATAAATCACAAGATTTGGAAGCAGAAAATCTGACAGTAACATGTTCACTATAATGACATAAATTCATCAATATGAAACAAGAGAGGAAAAAGGCTTACAGCTGAGAAGCACATAACTAAATTATCTATGCTAAAATTATCATAAACTACACAGTAGCTGAGCTGAAATTTTTTTAGATTGAACAAGAAAATCACGGATGTGATTTTTCAAGGTCGGGAGATCATTCCTTGACTCAAAAAGTCCATCAACAAAGTGAGTTACCTGGACAAGGAAAAGACTGTTTAAGATGTAAAACATAAAGAACCTAATTCCAACTGCGAGACAATTAAAGGCTTCTAACCTCAGTCTCTGTCATGTTAGGGAATGACGTACCAAGCAGCTTTATAGTGTACTCACGAACAAATAATGTATTATTTGGATAGGAATAAGGAACAACACCTACTTCCCACAATGGTTCGGTCAATGAACCAGAGTCAACCTGCCAAAACAGAATATGAGTATCTAATTTTGCACAAGGAATTGCGAACAGACTGATAAAAGAAAAGGCCTTGCAACTACCAGTGAAAACAAGTGCTGCAGCACTAAAACATGGAGCTTGAAACCAGGTTTGTGGAACGTATCAGTCAGAACAGCAAATATCTCTTGCACGATTGTGAGGAAATAAGCCTTGTGAAACTGATTGCAGAACTCTGAAGCCTGGAGAGGGTCAAAGTGACAACCAACACAGACAAGAAAACATGATAGCGCAGGAATAGCAACCAAGAAATTCAAATCTGAAAGTTCTTCAAAATTTCCAATAGAAGGCTAAGTCCAGTCTTAGCAATATTCCTTTCAGTATGTCGAAATGCCCAGATTATAGAATCCATCACAAGCTTCAGTTGCTGCAAGAGTAAAAATTCTGTTAGTAATTTTAACAGGGAATGCAGGATGCTGTGATCCTGAAGAATCATGAGGCCATGCAAGATGTGAGAGAGGCCACAAGATTAGGTTCTCTTGATCGTAGCAATTCAATAGTCGTAAGTTTTAAAAGGAAATAAGAAAAATAAGAGGCCTTACTAAAGTTTACACAATTGTAAGAGACAGAAAGAAGAACATGCAAAACCAGGCTTCTCCAATGAATACACAATGTATCCTCATTTTCTTTGGTTAATTTTTTTTCTTCGTTACCTATTAACACCACTATAAAATCAGTTTTATGAAAAAAATATTGAAAGCCAATACAAAAGCAATAAGATTGCAAATAAAGTTCTTCATCAAGATACCATGCTACTCAAGGCTATAGTAACTTGAAAAGAGCAATTAGTAAACATCGTACAGAAAATATGCCACACTGATTAAATGAATACATAATTTTATTATTGTTTCATTTATGAAGAATTTTCCTATTGTCTATTACATCCACTAACACTCTTCTACACAACAAAATCAAAGTTGAAGTAAAGGTGGAGGTGGTATGAAACTATGAAAGTGAATCTCTACGATTGCTTGTTCTCAATATGACCAAGGTGAAACGTACTGAAAGCTTGCCTCCGAAAATCACATATACTTGCACCTCACCATGGGGTGTGCCCCTCTTGCTTGCATACATTTATATTAATATATAATCTGAACCTAAACTCCGCCCATGTAAGGGATCACCCTTGCATTGCCGGTCCCAAGCCCGGATAAAGGAGGGTTGTGTTAGGCTTCCGACAGCTAGCATAAAACTTTATCGGATTTTTACAACATGGATTACAAAAATTATGAGCATTGCTTTGGGGCGTCCCAGCCTAGCGACGTGCTGCAGAGCCCGAATGCAGTAAGAAGTAAGCAAGGGCCACTACATTTTCGCCCGAATGTAGTGAATCAATTGCAGAGAGGGTTCCCACATCATGGACGGGTGTGGGTAAAGAAGTTAGTCCCGCTACATTACCGCCCGAATGTAGTGAAAAATTTTCAGAGAGGGTCTCCGTATTTTTATTATGGACGGATGCGGGGGGTAAGGAAGCTAGTCCTAGATAATAAGATTCGTATTGGTTCTTGGAATATCAGAACATTATCGGGTAAACTAATGGAGGTGGTAGATACTATGATTCGGAGAAAGATTCATATTCTATGTTTACAAGAGACAAAATGGATTGGAGAAAAAGCAAAGGAGATAGAGGATAGAGGTTTTAAATTATGGTACTCAAGTAAAGAAAAGGCCCGAAACGGAGTTGGTATTATCATAAATAAAGATTTAAAGGAGAGTGTAGTAGACATACAACGATATGGTGACCGAATCATGACATTGAAATTAGTGTTAGGAGCAGAGGTTTTGAATATAGTTTGTGCTTACGCACCCCAAGTAGGACTAGAAGATAGTATAAAGACAGTTTTTTGGGAAGAGTTAGATAAGATGTTTCAAAAGATTCCACAAAGGAAGATGATTTGTTTAGGAGGAGATTTAAATAGACATGTCGGTAAAGAGGCATTAGGATATCAAGGGATTCATGGAAACTTTGGTTTTGGGGATACAAATGAGGAAGGTAGGGAGATTTTAAATTTTGCTATGTCATTTGATCTCTTTATAGTCAATACAATCTTCAAAAAACAAGATGAACATTTAATTACTTATAAGAGTGGCTTATCACAAACACAAATTGATTACTTTATTTGTAGAAAAAAAGATAGAGCGTGTTGTAAAGATTGTAAGGTAATTCCAGGAGAAAGCTTAACCACCTAACATTGACTTTTAGTTATGGATTTATAAATAAAAAAATGGACAAAGAAGAAAAGAGTGCATCGAGCTATTCGGACTAAATGGTGGAACCTCAAAAGCGAGAAAGAAGATATATTTAAACAGAAAGTCCTTCAAGGAGATGTTTGGAATTATGTTGGCACACCGTCTGATATGTGGAACAATATGGCTATACATATTAGGAAAGTGGCGAAAGATGTGTTAGGGGTATCTAAGGGAGGTGTATCGGCACAAAAAGAAGCTTGGTGGTGGAGTGAGGTAGTACAAAATAAAATCAAGGCAAAGAGGGCATGTTACAAATTACATTATGCTAAGAAAACTAGTGAAACTTTAGAAGCTTATAAGAAAGCAAAGAAGGAAGCAAAAAAGGCCGTTAGTGAAGCAAAAGCTAAGATTTGGGAGGACTTATATAAAAAACTCAACTCAAAAGAGGGTGAAAGAGATATTTTTAGGATAGCTAGGGCTAGAGATAAGAAAACTAAAGATCTTAAGTATGTTAGATGCATAAAAGACGAGGATGAAAAAATTCTAGTGGCAAATGATGATATAAGAAATAGATGGAAAAATTATTTTTATAATCTTTTTAATGAAAATAAAGATGTTAGTATTAGTTTAGGAGATTTAGCCAAGTCAGAAAAGTATATAAACCACAATTTCTACCGACATATTCAAAAGAATGAAGTCAAAGAGGCTCTTAAACATATGAAGGGTGGTAAATCGGTAGGACCGGATAATATTCCTATAGAAGTTTGGAAAATACTAGGAGAATTAGGAATCACTTGGCTCACAAGACTATTTAATGAAATATGGAAAAACCAAAAGATGCCCGAGGAATGGAGAGCAAGTACACTTATACCCATATATAAGAACAAGGGAGACATTCAAAATTGTGCGAATTATCGAGGTATCAAGTTAATGAGTCATACTATGAAATTATGGGAAAGAATTATCGAACGTAGGTTAAGATAAGTATCAAGTACAACAGAGAACCAATTTGGATTTATGCGAGGTAGATCTACTATTGAAGCGATTCACCTTTTGAGACGTCTTATGGAACATTTTAGAGCAAAAAAGAAAGACCTTCACATGATATTTATTGATCTAGAAAAAGCTTATGATAGGGTACCGAGGGAGGTTCTTTGGAGAACTTTGAAAAAAAAAGGTATCCCATTGACATATATTAACCTTATAAGAGACATGTATGATGGTGCAAAAACATGTGTGAGGACTCATGAAGGAACGACAGACTTCTTTGAAGTTAATATTGGGTTACATCAAGGATCAACTTTAAGTCCATACTTATTTATAATGGTGATGGATGAGTTAACAAAACATATTCAAGATGAAGTACCTTGGTGTATGTTATTTGGAGATGACATTGTATTAGTGGAGGAGTCTAAGGAAAAAGTTAATAGAAAACAGGAACTATGGAGAGAAACATTAGAAAGAAAAGGCCTCCGACTTAGTAGAACAAAGACAGAATATATGGAATGTAAGTTTGATCATTTGGCTACTTCAGAGGACATAGAAATTAAAATTGGCACACATTGCATTCCCCAAAAGGAAAGTTTTAAATACCTAGGGTCAATTTTTCAAAGTGATGGAAGAATTGATAGAGATGTTACACATAGAATTAATGCTGGTTTGGTTAAAATGGAGAGGAGCATCAGGTATTCTTTGTGATAAGAAGATACCATTAAAATTAAAAGGTAAATATTATAGAGCAGCAATTAGGCCTGCCATGTTTTATGGTTATGAGTGTTGGGCAGTTAATCATCAACATGTACAAAAGATGTCTGTGACAGAAATGAAGATGTTGAGATGGATGAGTGGTCATACAAGAAAAGACCGTATACATAATGAGGTTATTAGAAACAAATTAGGAGTGGCACCAATAGAGGATAAAATGAGAGAACATCGTTTAAGATGGTTTGGACATATAGAAAGAAGATCAAAAGAAGAACCTGTAAGAAGGTTAGAAAAACTAAATTTGGAAAGTATTAAAAGAGGCAGAGGACGACCACAAAAGTGTTGGAAAGAAACAATAAAGAATGATCTAGCTTATTGGGAGTTAACTACTAACATGTCACACGATAGGGATCTGTGGAAACAAAGAATCCATGTAGCCGACCCCATCTAGTATGGAAAAAGGCTTAGTTGTTGTTGTTGTATATAATCTGAACCTACCAGAATAGATAAGGGAATAGTGACATTACAAAAATTTGTAAATGAAAATAAGACAACACATGCATGTGAACAAATTAGTCACAACTTCCTTAAAGCACCTGACTTGACAAGAGAATGAGAGCATTAAAACAATGTGCTGCAATGGCATGTAATAGCGAGAAAAACTCAGGCGGTGTTCTGGATAATCTTCAAAATTCTTGGTAATCATCTGCATGGTAACATGGAATAAGGTTATCAATATTGAAAGTCAGCAACAATATTAGAGGATGTGGGGTAAAATTGACCTGGAGGGTACATTCAAAGACAGCTTCAAATATACGAGGTACATCCTCTGTCATGATTCCTTTATATCTACACATTGAAGCATTGATGTATAAGAAGAGATCAAACTCAAAATAAATATTTGTAAACAGTATCAAACAGCAATCAGGGTTTCTAGCGGTAGAATCAAAACTGCTTCACTAGGAAACAAGTTGCTGAGTCTCAAAAAGACATCATGAACTGCAACGCTCTCTGAATACACCCACTAGGAAAAAGGTGCTGCAGGCATGTGAAGCAATCTAAACGTACAAGATAGGAAAACAATATAAATTACTTGTTTATTATCAAAGCAAAGACTGATAAAACCTCCGCTTCTCGAGAATCTGGCAAGTTCCTAGCATAGTCACCAAGAACAGGGTCCATCATTGGTGGCACAAACTGCTTTCATATTTGAGACTGATCTTCTGCCTTGTCCACAAAAGTTTCAATCAGCTTCAATGTTTCTCTCTTAACCGACCTGTTTGGTGGACAAATATAATTTATGAAACTATTACCTTTATTTGAAGAACAACAAATACAAACATATTCTTTGGCTACAAGTATCCGAATCATATTACCTCAGAAGCTTTACATAAGATGTTCTTGATGCATATGGACCTCCTTAAGCTATGCTGCTTGAAACAAGTTCACTATACATTCTGTTTAGAAGAATTAAGATGATCAACGGGTTAATGATAACACACGTTTTTTCACTCAAGAACCACAAAGTAGTGTTATCCGTATCGCACCATACGATATGGTGCGATACATACGATACACCCTTATGTATCGTAAATAGGTACTTATCGGTCCGTATCGTGCGATACGGACGATACGTCCTGGCATAACGGAAACCCACATTTTTGTGGGTTTCCTTGGTTTGTTCAGAGCTCCCCTAGCATGGTTCTTCGCCTTCTTGGTGTTCAAGGATCCAAAATGTACTCTACAGTGTCCGTGCAAGCCTCCTAACTCAGATTTTGGTATATTTTTAGTGTTTTTCTTCATTTTTTTTTGTTGTATTTGTTGTTTTTTTTTGTGTTATTTGTATTTTTCTTTTTTTGAATGACAAAATATAAAGTTATTAAGTGTGTGAATATGATTTTTATTGTATTCATGAAGTGGGAGACAAAGTGTTATTTGAAGATTGGGGATTTAAGAAGTGCTTTTATTTTCAGGTTTTTTATTGAATTAAAGTGCTCAATTGAGATGGCAGGAAGGGGTGGTAGAGACTCTCATTCTCGTTCTGATGATCTGACATGGCAGTGGGGTACACCAGGTGAAGATTCCAGATTGAAGATAAGATGTTTACTTTGTGAGAGGGTGGTTAGTGGTGGAATTTCATAGTTGAAACACCACCTAGCAGGGACTAGGAAAGAAGTTGCTCCTTGCACAGGCAGAGTTAGAAGTTTGCTATAAAGCATTAAATGGTAATGTCTTCGGATGATTGACAATATATAAGAGAGGAGATAACAAAAGGATGATTTGGAGATGTTTGAAGAAGATGATGATGCTATTGGATTCACTAATAGTTTGCCTTAAGATGCTACAACAGAGATTGGTAGTAGCAGTTCACGAGCACCTAACAAGAAAAGAGGATTGCTGAAGACTTTCGAGGTGTTAGAAGAGGAAGTTCAGGAAGGAGTAGAGGAAGAGTTGCTAACACCTGGTATTCAACCTAGAATTCGTGTTACTATGGCTTCAGAATAACTGCATGATCAGACAGACCTTCCAGTGAGAAGATGGTTTTATGATGCATGCATTCCATTTAATGTAGCAAACAATTTTCATTTTCAAGCAATGGTAGATGCAATTGCTAACATTAGTCCAGGATACAAGATGACCTCCTATTAGAAGTTGAGAGGAAAGATCTTAGATAAGACCGTTATTGAAGTGCAAGAATATTATTAGACTTTGAGAGAGTCATGGAAGGAGACAGGTTGCACTATCATGGCAGATGGATGGACATATAAGCAAGGAAGGACCTTGCTAAACTTTCTTGTCTACTACCCTAAAGGACTTATGTTTTTTTTAGATCTCTAGACATGTCAAAGGAGAGGCACACTGCGGAGATCCTACGATAAGAATTTGATAAGGTGATATGTGAGGTTGGGCTAGAGAATGTAGTTCAATTGATTACAGATAATGCAGCTAACTACAAAGCAACGTATAAGGAGATAGCTGATACTTATGAGACTTTCTATTGGACATCATGCACAACCCATTGTTTAGATCTCATCCTTGAGGATATTGGTGAGATGGATGAGATAAAGACAGCAACTGAGTGTTGCCAAGATATCATAAAATTCATTTACAATAATGCATTTGTTTTGTGTATGATGAGGAGATATACAGAAGGTACAGAGCTTCTTCGAACAGCTGCAACTTGGTTTGCAATAAACTTCTTATCTGTACAGAGTATTGTGAGATAGAAGTAGGCATTGAAGAGAATGTTCTCCTCAGATGAGTGACAATAATTTGCAAAGTTGCTTAGAAAAGAAGAAACAGAAAGTTGAATGAGATTTCCAAGACAGTCTTCAGGAATACATTTTGGAATGCATGTGTTAGACTGTTGAGGATTACATGTCCATTAGTGAAGGTTTTGAGATTGATTTATAGCGAGGAGAAACCATCTATGGGCTACCTTTATGAAGCCATGGATAGGACAAAAGAAGCCATTAAAAATAATTTTAATGGAAAAAAGAGAGATTATGTGCTTGTGTGGAAAATTATTGATAATTGATGGAATAAACAATTCAATCAGCCTATTCATGCAGTAGCATATTATCTAAACCCATCATTCAAGTACTTAGCAAGCTTCAAAAGGGACGGTGAGGTTAATCAGGCATCATTGATTGTATAGATAGATTTGTCCCTGATAAGAGCATAGCATATGCTATACATCGAGAGATGGGGATTTATGATAATGCTCTTCACTTGATGGGTTTGCCTGTAGCAATTCGCAACTGTATTACTATGCGTCCAAGTAAATTATTTATCTTCGTATTTAAGTTTCTTAAATCAATACATCTTATATTATTGTAGATTATGTCTCTAATGTTTGTCTTTTTTACAGATGTTTGGTGGAATATGTTTGAAACTGATTGCCCGAATCTTAAAGATTTTGTAGTCAAAGTTTTGAGTCAAACCTGTAGTGCAACTGGTTGTGAAAGGAATTGGAGTGTCTTTGAACACATTCATACAAAAAAGTGCAACAGGTTGGAACATAAGCGACTGAATGATTTAGTTTTTATTCGTTGTAACATGCGCCTTCGTGAAAGGTAATGTTGTATTACTTAGTACTTAATGTTTAATTCAATAAATTGTTTGACTTCAATTGTTAATATTATTTACTAATTGATTATCTTTCTTTGTTGTAGGCAATTAAAAAAAGTAAATAGATAAGAAAGCCAATTTGATCCAATAAGTTTGGATAATTTTGATATATTAGAAGACTGGATTATAGAAGACAGTAAAGAAAATGCCCTCCTAACTGAAGAAGACATTGCATGGATTAATTTGGAATGAACACAACAACAATATCAAGGAGATGAACTTGATTTTCAAGGAGAAGTTGATGATGATGATGATCCTGATTACAATTTGTAAAATGTAAATGTATTTCATTTTTTTGATTCAAAATAAATAAATTTGGATGCAATTGTTCAATGTTGAATGCTTAATCCGTACTAAACTTTGCATTATATGAATTTAAAGTAATTACCTGATTTTTTTTTATTTTTTCTGTTTTTTTTTGGATTTTTACTAATTTTTCTTGATTTTTTAAATATTTTCCTATTTTTTTAATATTAAAGTATGATACGATACGCCCGAATCGTGGAGCCCAGCAATACGCGATACGATACACGTCAGACAACACTGCCACAAAGTACCTCGTACACATTAAGCATATCCAAAAATATCAACTATATCTGAGGTAAAAAGTAAGTTCCCAAAGAACTGGCAGCACTTGTGCTCGTCTGCAAGACCCAAAGAACTGGCAGCGCTTATGTTCGTCTGCAAGAAGAGTTCAAAAGAAACATGAAATTGCTAATAACAGGCAGCAACCATGTCATGTTCAAGAAAAGTCCTAATGCTCTAAGTGTGAATAGATTATATCAAGTACTCATCCAACCTGCAGATGATTTCTCCAAGAATGATAGTCAAGGTTGTTCATCCAATTATATGCATAGCATTCATTATAGCGCATAGATTCGGCCATGGATTGCAGATAAGGGATATGACATGGGTAGGTAGACCCAGGATTTCCAAGAGATATGAGTACATGGATATAGCTAGATATCTGAATGCAAACATGCACAATTTTGTGCTACATTTGATATACAAGATGATCGTCTTGAGCACAGCCTTTCAAGAGATTTGATGCTCAAGACGAAAGCATAGACTGTCAAGTGTCAACCACAAAGTAGAAGCCTAATGCATGCTTAGATCGTATTACTTTATAATTATCAAACGATATATAATAAGGTTAGCAGGATGTTTTCCATGCCAAACATGGGGTGCAAAAGATAATAGAGTTGTGATGCCATGTCAATACCTGATTTTACTCGCTTTACTTGGATATATCTATCTCTAAGAAGTAAGATTATCGAGGAAGCACACAGAGAGAGAGAGACTGAAGAATTTGTGGAGAACAGCGCACGGAGTTCATACAGATCGACGACGAGCCTTCGCCCCGCAACACCTCCGCGAGCTCACCATTAGTCGTCATCCCTCTCTATCTCTCCCACCTCCTCGATCGATCTCAGCAAACCGATCCAGATCTCCGTGGACGAAAGATGAATCGCCCATACCCAACGAGCACCTTTTCCCCTCTTTCACGCGCGAGCACTCCCGCCCTATTTAAACATCGAAACTCCGATTTCACAACGATACGTCAAGTACGACACGGGACACGATTTGTTGAACCGAACCGTCAAGGCGACTGTCACGGATCTGACAAGTTCAAGCGGTCACGCAGAAAGATTAGTGATAGTGACAGCGACACCTTGTTTACGACTCGTGACACGTAATTTTGTATCGTAGCGTCAAGTCTCGAGTTACGTAGATAAATTCAAAAGGTTATGGAGAATTTCAGTACAAAATCGACACGTTGAAACGACACAGGACACGCAATGTTAAACCGAAACATCAAGCCCACGGTCAAGCAAGTAAACTTTAAAGGTGATAGTGCTGAGAGCCTGATCCCGTCAGAAGAGAGAGAGAGAGAGAGGGGGGCAGTGGAGGCGCAGCAGAGAGATCGACCAAAGTCAGTGGCAATGGCGTCAACGAGAGCAGTATTCTGCAAATCGGTGCTGAATCCCTCTCCAAGATCTTCTCCTACTTCGATCTCGCCCGATGCTCCGTCATTTGCAACAAAAGGTGATTACTCCAAATCTAAACCTACTGGCATCCAGCCAAGCAGTCTAGCTTTCATTTGTAGTGGATTTTGATTCTTTCTTTCTTGAGATGTCTCCTTCGGTCTGGCAGTCCTGCATCACAACACGTAAACGGTTATCCCTTTCGTTTTTCTTGTAGTGATGTCTGTTTCGATTGCTTTCATTGATTCTACGATTTCAGAAAGACACAATTTCGAAGAATTGAAGATTTTAGTGCAATGCAAAGAGCCAAGGATCCCCTAGCTAGAGGGTCGACACGGAAGTACCTTCAATTTCAGGTCATGAATTCGATACAGGGAACGTGCATCTGGTAGGAGTCTGGCTAACTTCAGCTTGCCATTAAAAGAAAAAAACTGAAGCTTTTCGCTAGGCTTATCTTAAATGGATATGTAAAATGCTATAACAATTAAAGTTGCGTGTAGATTAAAGAAGGTTTCTTCTTAGAAGTCTAGGCTTCATTATCAGGTGCTTTGCTGTAGCTCATTCATTTGATTAAGTAGTCAGGGTCTGGGTTCTGATTAAAATCTTGTCACTGTCGATGATTAATAAATGAAATATCTATACCTACTGATAATGTTGCTAATGTTAATGATCTTTGCCTACTCAAACATCTAAATTAAGCTAGAGGGTATACATAGTATTTCATGAAAACTAATGGTCATTGTGGGATATCCTGTACTGCTGTTTTCTTTGCTGTACTGAGCTGCTCAAGGCTCCAATCCTGTTTCAATCTTAACGAAAAGCTCAGCCAGGTTGGTCTCCAGTCCTGTTTTTGAGCTACCTATGGTAAGTGTCCAAATTGTCCAGGTTTCTGCATGATGAGTTGCCAATCCAAAGTTCACAAAGGTAGATAATCTTGTATGTTTTCATGTCCAATTAAGTAAACGTTGTAGATTCACGCTAGTGCCGTCCAATGTTGTAATTAGCATATCGGTACCATATCATACAGAGCACTTATGTACGATAATTATACCGTATATGATGCATTAAAATAATGAATAACAAAAAATCATTAAAAATCATATATAAATTCATGTTATATCGTAATACAGTGTATCATATGTTACTGTGCCTGTATCGTAGTGTATAGTACGATATGGGTGTGATACATGTTTATTGCGATACATGTACTTGAATCATGTCGATTCATATACCTATACACCAATATCGCGTATCGTATCGTACGCGATACGATACGATATTTACAACATTGGTTCCTTCTCAAAGGCTTATCTTTCTTGATTTATGAAATCTGCTGGGTACTACATGAAAGTGTCAAGTAATTAGGACATCATTGTGTTGACCCTCATATTTAGGTGCAGGTTGAAGTGAAATGGAGATAGAAAACTAACTTTAATTATCTATAGTTCATTTTGATAGGAGGATTAAACAAGTGAGGACAAAGAAACTTTTACTTGTTTGGTTTGCAGTATGTTTGCTATAATTGTAGACAAATTTATGTTTGTGGTGATCTAAATCATTCAGTAAATCTTCGCACCATGTCCTAGCCAGAATCTGGACATATTCGAGATGATTATGGGGCCACTTCTCTCTTGTTTCAGGCAGTGGCTGCTTCCCCTGATACTTTAGATTCCATTGTTCAGATTAGAAAGTTGAAGTCTGGAAAGCTCTATGCTGCTTCTATCAGGTGCTGCCATTTCCTTAAGACTGTGGAGTGTCCCTTGCTGATCTTGTTGAAGAAGAGAGTGTGCTTTCTGATATGTGCTACTCAATGACGAGTTACGGATGACTTCATGGTTTCAGTATTCAATAGCTAGTGATGACATTGAGGGGGGTACCAATTGAGCTCAGAGACAAATTAAAATGAGAACTTGTACAAATCTACCGTCCTAACTGCACATTCTTAATGTGGAGATCTTACAGCAGTAAGCATTTCAAAGACCCGATCTTAAGAATATTTGAGAAGTTGGGTCACTTGATACAGTTATGGATGAACTCGTAGGGTTAAGCAAAGGTCAACCACAGAGTGTGAAAAGTCTGCTAGAGAAAGAGATAGTTATACTCTAAAGTGGTATGGCGACTAAAGGAGATTCTATTTCCATCTAGGAGTGAGACAGGAACTCGAGGTCAGAGAAAATAACGAGGAAACAGATGATCTCCGGAGCTAACTCGGTTTTGGAAGCAGTGGAACTCAGACCATTTCTGTTGCAGGTAGAAGACTATGTTGATTCCAGATGCAGCTTTTCAAACCGATGAGAATGGGCACCCCTGATTGGTTGGTCTTTACTTCCATTGCTACCATGTTGAATCTGTGGTGATGGAAGCTCAATCTGATTATGCTATTTCTTGACTGGAAAATCCATGCACGCGCCTAACCACCAAGCCAAGTCCTCTGTTGCCGATCATCTTAAGAGATTGTTTACTATAGAGTGGATCTAAGATCGTTATCATGGTTTTATTAACTTGTCATTTCTTACCAAGTGCATTGAATAAGTTTAGTGAGAACTTTATGAAAAATTTATTGTTAAACTCTGAAGATTTTGAGTTTGTGTTTCTTTCTTTCTACTCTGACAGTCTTGTTTTGGTGTATCCAATTTCAGCCTTTCATATAAGGAACTATGCTTTCAGGTACTTTCAATTGATGCGTGTATATATGAGTGTGCGTATGTGTGTGTGTGTGCACGTGCATGTTTTTGTGTGTGGATGGTTCCTTCTTTGGTTAGATGAAATTCTCCATCATTAAGCTACTGTCTTATTCAAGTAACCCTTGGTCATCCCTTCTGGTTCTATCAAAAAAGGCAATAGGGAGGCATCTATCCCTACCAACTTTATCTTTTTGACCCCAGCAAGAAACATTTATGAACCAATTTGGAGAGTGTGTCCTCACGGCCCAAAGTCTCGATAGCTAGTCGAGGTCTTCCTGTCCCAAAACTGCCTCAATACTTGAGGAGGGATGCGTGTGTGTGTGTTTGTGCGTGTGTGTGGGGGGGGGGAGAGAGAGAGAGGTTCATCTTAGCTTTCTCTTTTTTATTGGCAGCCTTCGGTTAGGCCGTTAGTTTCAACCAGAAACGGATTGTGCCGATAATGGGTTGGAACCATCACCAGTCAAACTGTGCCCCAAATTGAGGGTCATCACCTAGTTTGGTTCTGGTTTCACTTTTCATGGAACTGAAATTGAAATAACCGAGAAGTGAAATAGAAAACAACGTTTTCATTGATTCCATACGTTTTTAATTTTTTTAAAAATTTCAAATTTTTGGATGGTTTTTCTGGGTGTTACGGTTTAGGTCTTGAACGGAAACCAGAATCGAAAGTTTCAAACTGCAACCAAAACCAACCTAATCCAGGTTCAGCTCCGGTTCTTAAATTCAAGAAAATCAGAACCGACGTTTGGAACCAGCATGTTTAGGCTACTGACTCGTCTTAAAATCAATTAAACCGTTGTCAACATAATATGTCCGGAAGGAAGGCTCCTCTCAAAATGAGCCGTCACTGCAACTCATGCATCTATAGGTCATCTTTATAATCCATAAAGACTAATTCTCATAATAGCAAACAGATCACTGGTCATAAGCCAACAAAGCGACGGAGGGCGCCCAAACTTACAGATGTCAGTACGGGCAGGGCTGGGTCGGGCCAGCTCCCTAGGTCAGGCTCTTATATATATATATATATATATATATATATATATATATATATATATATACATCTGGCCATGTGCGCCAGCCAGCCCCGCCACCTTCCCCACACACACACCCGGCCCAGGCCATATGCATGCCATCACCAAGAGCACCGAATTATTGAATCCTATCAACATTTCATCCACTCCCTCACCAATTTTGGATTGTCTCCTCGATGATTCACCACTTGGTGTATAATTCTCTCCCTCTCTCTCTCTCTCTCTCTCTCTCTCTCTCTCTCTCTCTCTCTCTGTGTGTGTGTGTGTGTGGCACTCATATGCCTTGTATCGAATCTTCTTCAAACTTGTGTCTCAGAAACTCCAGTTGAACCTAAATTTTTGTCTGAAACTATGGCATTGTTTGGGGATGCAAGGACAACAACTCGACAATTAGGGTTCTTCCTAACTGAAATTTCCATTGATGGTTTCGCTCCTCTTCCAAACTTGTCGACCTCCTAAATCGGAGCAAGGAGCACGGATCTCACGCCCATCTTGAATCACATCCGCATCCCAGAGAGAACACCGCATCTGTTGAGGAAATTAGGAATCATGTCGTCGTTCAGTATCCTGCCGCTGGTAGTGTCCTTCCTTGGCTTAATTTGTTGGCCAAATGGTTCTGGAAAATCGCCGAGTCCTTGGTGACAGAGGTGTTGCATTCCTTCCAAACCGAATTTCTGAACCGCGTGCGCACCTACGATCGAAACCTTCTTTCTCCGGTGTGGGCGTTAATCTGGTTTCCTCATCTTCGTTTACAGCTTATTTCTTGCAACCAGATACCCCGAATTGCCAAAATCACAGAATGGTGAATGAGAGAGAGAGAGAGAGAGAGAAAGGAACATGGACGTTGAAAACCCCACTTTCTAGAAATATTGCTGCACGAAACTACTATCTCGAAGAAGGAGTTCTTGACGAAGATTATCGAGGAAGCACACAGAGAGAGAGAGTACCCATTACTGAAGAATTTGTGGAGAATAGCGCACGGAGTTCATACAGATTGACGACGAGCCTTCGCCCCGCAACACCTCCGCGAGTTCACCATTAGTCGTCATCCCTCTCTTTCACGCGCAAGCACTCCCGCCCTATTTAAACATCAAAATTCCGAATTCACAACGATACGTCAAGTAGAACACGGGACACGATTTGTTGAACCGAACCGTCAAGGCGACTGTCACGGATCTGACAAGTTCAAGCGGTCACGCAGAAAGATCAATGATAGTGACAGGGACACCTTGTTTACGACTCGTGACACGTAATTTTGTATAGTAGCGTCAAGCCTCGAGTTACGCAGATAAATTCAAACGGTTACGGAGAATTTCATTAAAACATAGACACGTTGAAACGACACAGGACACGAAATGTTGAACCGAAGAATCAAGCCTAAACTTTAAAGATGATACTGCTGAGAGCCTGATCCTGTGAGGAAGAGAGAGAGAGGGGGGCAGTGGAGGCGCAGATCGACCGAAGTCAGTGGCAATGGCATCAACGAGAGCAGTATTCTGCAAATCGGTGCTGAATCCCTCTCCAAGATCTTCTCCTACTTCGATCTCGCCCGACGCTCCGTCATTTGCAACTAAAGGTGATTACTCCAAATCTAAACCTGCTGGCATCCAGCCAAGCAGTCTAGCTTTCATTTGTAGTCGATTTTGATTCTTTCTTTCTTGAGATGTCTCCTTCGGTCTGGCAGTCCTGGATCACAACGTAAACGGTTCCCTTTCGTTTTTCTTGTAGTGATGTCTGTTTCGATTGCTTTCATTGATTCTACGATTTCAGAAAGACATAATTTCCAATAATTGAAGGTTTTGGTGCAATGCAAAGAGCCAAGGATCCCCTAGCTAGAGGGTCGACATGGAAGTACCTTGAATTTCAGGTCATGAATTCGATACAGGGAACGTGCATCTGGTAGGAGTCTGTCTAACCTCAGCTTGCCATTAAGAGAAAAAAACTGAAGCTTTCGCTAGGCTTATCTTAAATAGGTATGTAAAATGCTATAACAATTAAAGTTGCGTGTGGAGTAAAGAAGGCTTCTTCTTAGAAATCCAGGCTTCATTATCAGGTGCTTTGCTGTAACTCATTCATTTGATTAAGTAGTCAGGGTCTGGGTTTTGATTAAAATCTTGTCACTGTCGATTATTAATAAATGAAATATCTATACCTACCGATAATGCTGCTAATGTTAATAATCTTTGCCTACTCAAACATCTAAATTAAGCTAGAGAGTATACATAGTATGTCATGAAAACTAATGGTCATTGTGGGATATCCTGTACTGCTGTTTTCTTTGCTGTACTGAGCTGCTCAAGGCTCCAATCCTGTTTCAATCTTAATGAAAAGCTCAGCCAGGTTGGTCTCCAGTCCTGTTTTTGAGCTACCTATGGTAAGTCCTGTTCAAATTGTGCTGGTTTATGCATGATGAGTTGCCAAACCAAAGTTCATTAAGGCAAGAGTGGACAATCAAAAAGAAGAAAAAGGTTTTTAGAGGTCAAGAATAATAAAATCTGTAAACCCCCAAATTTTTTAAGTGAAGAATCAAGTAGAATATAAAAGAAAAGGGGTATGCCACAAATTTTACAAAAGCCCTAGAGACGGTGAGTTAGATTATGTGAAAACTAGAGAATTTTATGAATAAACTACAAAATCAATAAGAACAAGGATGGAAAAAGGATTTGGGAGCACGTGAAAAAGAGTTTGAGAAGAAGCAAAAAGTGATTTCCGCAACGTCGGATTTTCGAATTTTATACCCAAAAAAATCAATATTTTGACTTATTGCGATACGTATGCATATATGATATTGTATTCTCATATGATACACGATATAATTGTATTGTATCGTACGATACAATTTTTACTACATTCGTCGTATTAGCATTTAACTCTATAAAAGAAAGATCGTGCATACTGTCATAATCATAAAAAGTGTGAACAAGCTGCCCCTATGTGCATATCATTCTTGTGTGCAAATGTGAACAACTTGGGCTGTGTTGAAGAACACTTGAACAGGAAAACAAAAACTTACACCAAACGAAGATACAGAAAGAAACTTCTGTTATTTGAGAAATAGTAAGGATGATAGGTGATGCCTTTGGTAGCTCTATATGTGATCAAGAAATTTCAGAACCATCACAGACAGGAAGTAGCTTTGTTCCAAAACAAGGCATCAAGCAATGAACTCGTGAAAGGGTAGTGCAGCAACATCCATCTTCCATTACTTCTCAATTATGAGAAGTTCCTCTTAAACACCTTCATTTATTGTTGTACATGCCATTGCTCTGTTTCAATTTTTCCCAAACATAGCGTCAAAGTACATAATTTAAATAATATGAACAAGGGCCAAATGAAGACCAACTAAACCAGTTATCTGCTGCTAAACTTTAATGTCAAAGAAGTCGGAGAGAGTCGAAAGGATGATGCTGATAGCAATGTACCCAAGAATACAAATCAAGGGAACACATAACTACCACGAGGCAGTTGGTCACTTGCCGCCGCTGAAGGAGGTTTTATGGCAACCCATAGGAGGGAGATGGTGATGGAGATCAGTCCTGACCAGATGAATACGATGGTTGGTATCCGCTTCGTGTGACCCATGAGCCCCTTGGCAAATGGATAGAGATGCACCAGGACCCAGAAACTGAAGAACACCCCTCCTAGCAGTTTGCTCCATTGAGGAGAGGCACTGTATATTGTCTTACTGAACCCTACAGAGATCGCAATGAGATTTGTCATGATGATGGTAAGGGGAGGGATCATCAGGGATGTCCATTTCACCATATAAAGCTCCGCAAACTCATCGGCCTCATCGTCGGCGCTGGATTTCGAGGTAAGTGTAAATTTGATCTCAATCCCTGCAATCACTTTGAGAATACCCTGAAGCACTGCTACGAAATGCGCACTAGTCCCTCCAATGAGCCAAAACTGCTCGTTCCTCCACCACTCCTCAAGAGTAATCCCTGCCCATTTGACCTCTAGAATGGCAAGCAAGCACAATGTGAGTGTGATAATCAGCAAGTAGGCAAGAAAGGTTATACTCAGACTTGAAGTGATGAACTGGCCAGTGAAAAGGCACAATGCAGGCAAGAAGCAATAAACGATGAGGAAGATGGAAGTGAAAGGATAAATGCCAACATTGAGGTAAGCAAATCGCTGCAAGAATTTCATCCTTGAGCTGGCAAAAAGGCCATTGTTACGCGAGAAGAAAATCTCGACAGAGCCAGTGGCCCATCGAAGAACCTGGTGAAGACGATCAGTAAGGTTGATTGGTGCTGTGCCACGAAAAGCTTCAGGCTTGGTCACACAATAGACAGATTTCCAGCCGCGATTGTGCATCCGGTATCCAGTAACAACATCTTCAGTAACAGAACCATAAATCCATCCAATTCTCTGCCCCCACTCTGTTTTCTCTTCATACCAGCATGAAATGACACTGACAGCCTCTTTGATGGAAGAACCATCAACAAACGTCCGTGGGTTTATGCACGCACCGGGACGCCTTCCATACCTTATAGATGGACCAGCAGGTGGGCGCCCTAGATACTCGGCCACAGGAATCGACTCCAAGAAGACGTCTGAGTTTCCAAATCTCTTAGGAATGAGGACCCGTTTCAAATCCTCATCGCGAGGATCAGGCATTGTAAATGCACTGCTCTCCTCACTGACTTCAATTGGTTGCCAAGGAAAGCAGCAGAAACACTTCCAGCTAAAGCAGCCAGAAAATAAATTAAAGCTAGGTGGATCAAACCCATAGAGAGCAAACCTACGAAACATGCAACCAGTGCCCACATAAACTGGACCTTGGAGGCCATCAAGTGCACGCATGTTGCCATCGAAGAAGACAGTATTATGATTTGCATAGCGGTCCGAGGGATCAATGCCCTCAAATCGTTGAGGAAACTGAACGTAGCAGATCTTCTCACCACCTTTGTCCATCATGAAGCATATTCCCTCCCTCAGAGCCTTAGAGTTGTAAATATAGTGATCGCAGTCAAGATTGAGGATGAAGGGGCCATTAGATATTACTGCTGACGAACGAACCAAGGCATTCATAGCACCAGCCTTCTTGTTGTGGTCATAGCCTGGGCGTTTCTCACGAGACATGTAAACAAGAAGTGGAAGTCGTACATCAACCTTCGAAAAATCCAAGAGCATGTTATCTTCTGTGCTACTGTATCGAGGCACATCCAAAGGTGAATCCAAAATCACCTACAGAACCACCAAGGTAAGAAGCCATGAAATTTGAGCAAATGCAAGAACAGAAAACCATTAAATTCCCAATATCTGAAAATCAGATATAACTAACTTTATGTGAGTTGCAAATAAGAAAACAAGAGAAGCTTTTACAGATAGAATCAGGAGCATTACCCGAACTATTCCTTCATGATCACCTCGTGAATGCTGAGGACCAGGAGTGGTCCATGTTCCAGGCCAGTGAGTTCCGTCTGCCATCCAGGTAGCTTTCGGGATTTTCGGAGGTTCACCTACATCTCCATCAATACCAGCATTGCCATACTTTCTTCTCTCCATCTCCATAGCCTTCTTCTCTTCTGCCGCATGAAAAGAATCTGAGCGCCACGCAATAGTATCCGGCAGCCTGTTGATCCGGACCTTGTACTCATCGTACTCGCGCTTCACCTTCCGGCGATCCTTTACAAAATCATGCCTGACCTTGTGCTTGTAGGGGTCACTCTTCAAGTTGAAGTAACTCTCTGGGTTCCGTGGCTCTATTTTATGCTTCCGACAGAAGGGAACCCAAAGACTAGCAAAGTTAGCTGCCTCAACCAAAGCTTCGAAAGTGATTAAGGCACCACCATCATCACTGACATAGCAAGCAATCTTGTCAGCAGGGTAGTCGGCAGCCAGGATGGAAAGAATAGTGTTGGATGTAACAAGTGGTGGTTCCTTGTCAGGGTCAGCAGTGGAAACAAATACATCAATCCCTGGGAGGTCAGATTTTCCAGTTATATTATGCAACTCTAGTGGTTCAAATCTCTGTTTGAGTTCTTTAAGATTAGTGGATCGCCTCACGGGGCGTAGCTTCGGCAGCTGATCAAGGAGCCATGAGATAGCAAACCATATCTCGCAGACCACAGACATTCCCCACAACCATACTGCATCTTTGTTTGGGTGTTTAACCCTCCACACAAGGAAGAGGACTAAAGCAATCAAACGAACTAAAATCAGAATTCTGCAAGTTACAAGGAAACAAGAGCAATATCAGTGTACTGATCTAATTTGTTCTTTGAATTAAACTACACAAAATGAAGTTACTTTTTTCAAACAATAACTACACCAATTTTCAAGGTAATCAGTGAAACAATAATGCTACCTTTACAATACTAAAACAGCTTGTGAACTGACATTTTGGATTTCATTCATATCATTTTGAAGTCATAATAGAAAGAGGAAACTAGGAGTATGGTGCACCAGTGTTCCATATCCAGCAGGGAAGTTTTCAGGTAATAAAACCCAGTAAAATCACAGAAAAGATGAAACGGATTGCTCCCCTTTGCTGACAAAGGTCTCTACGCACTTGCCAATAACTAGTAGTCGCAAAAATTGTCTTGTACCTATAAGGGATGAGAATTGAAGCTGGAACCTTCCGTTTCGCAGTAAGCATCCTCCTGCGTTTGTTCCACTTCCTTGGAAGCAGTGAAAAGCAGCAATTAGAGTCTGAATTCGTCTCATCTTCTTCACTCATATGTGGCAGTTCACAACTAGGGCATTTACGCTGCATAGCTGATTCAATATAACAGTCTTTACAAAGTTTAACTCTACATTCATAGGGTAGTATCTCAACCCCATGTTCATCTCTCATGACCTCATTATTGCAACCAATAACTGAACAGGGTGAGGCCCTTGGTTCTCCGCTTTGTCCTTCACCATCTACAGTTCGGCACGAGAGAGCTATCTCCGGATGAGTATGAGTCAACATTTATAGACCTGCATCATCAGACATTCAATGAACAACACCGTTGGGAGAAATAACAAGAAATGGTCTCAAACTCTTGATGAATGGCTAATCCTGAATTTCCAGTGTTATGTCGAAGATCTATGCAATCATTCAACCGACACAAAACAGAGCTATGAAGGAGATTAAGTTCAATAAAATAAATTTACAGCAATCAGTCCTAACAATCCATTTTGATACATGAAAATCATTTTAATACAGTTTCGAGAGTCTTCAAGTAGCACTCTGGGAACAGGCGAGGTGAAAGACATAGCACAAGCATAAAGCCCTCACCCAACTAACAAATCCATGTGTAACTACAAGCTTGAGGATAAAGGATAAAAAAGTAAATGCACAATTTGATAAAGATGCAGATGGAATCGTTACAGAAAGAAACCAGAACATGATCATGCTCTTTTGGAGCTAATTGCGGTGCTACTAGAGATCGCAATGGCAACTAAGAATCCATTAAACCACTTAGTGCAGGTGAGGGAATGGTATTGGTTTTTGTTTAGGGTGAAAGTGAGTAATTAAGGAAACCAATTCAAAAATACCGTCACATGAACGTTACCCAGATTTTGCTTCACATGCCAAAGAAAGGCTTTCTCCAAAGCATTATAGGCCTGTAGGCTATAAGTTCACCAAAGTTGAAAATTCCTTCAGTAACACCAGACGATAATTGAACAACGAAATCTCTCATTCAAGAACTCCAACGTAATGAAAGGCTGAATGAAACGCCACGGCACTAGAAATTGAAAACTAATGCTCAAGCTTCAAAACATTCAGAAAGCTGCCTGATAACTAAAGAGAAAACCAAGCCATTTTTACGCACCAAGTGGGGTGGGTTATACGAAATTTGTCGCCCTCAACCTCTATCTTCCGTCATATTCTTTTGTGTTGCGTTACAGTAGCAATCAATTCAAAAGATCAAGACCATGTTTTATTGTCCTTCCACTTCTTTGGAGGCCTTTCTCTCCTTCCTTTAGATATTCACCATCCAGCTCCATCTGGATGGTGATAAACTTGCAAAACCCATGATGCTTGTGGACTCAAGAAGTCACGTACATGCCTTAATCTGATTTTAACTATGACTCCCTCGGTTTCCATTGAGAAAGAACCATAATAAAATGAACGATGCGCTCTCTCTCTCTCTCTCTCTCTCTCTCTCTCTCTCTCTCTCTCTCTCTCTCTCTCTCTCTCTCTCTCTCTCTCTCTCTCTCTCTCTCTCTATATATATATATATATATATATATATATATATATATATATATGTGTGTGTGTGTGTGTGTGTGTGTGTGTGTGTGTGTGTGAAGATTAACTCAATAGAGATGGGTTCTGATTGTACGTACCTCACTGCAAAGGCCTGGCTGCCTCGACTCCACTTGTATGAGAATCAGCTCGCTTATGAGAGAAATGTAGACAGAGAGAGACAAACTGAGAGACGAAGATGGAGAAGTATAAATACAGCAAAGAGGGAGAGAATGAGGGGAAGATAATAACTAAAAGAGGTGGGATTTGGACGGGATCAAAGGGCGTCATCACTGACCCCTCCTCTCTCTGGTTTTAAAAATTAAAGGGCTTAGGTAGAGGAGACTCTCTCCTTTGTATTTTTGAGTAAACGGAAGACAGGGGCGGGAGTGGGAGCTCCTGAGTTACGAAACTGCACATACTCTTTTAGTTAAATGGCAAAAATTGAGACGAACCGGTTTGCGACAGAGCAGGTCACCTGCCCCTCAGTGAATAATGGTCACAAGCCCAGAACCTGGAATCATGACCGAACCGGCCCGGAGCCGGTTACTGACCCAACGGTTCTAGTTTGAATCCGAAGCTGCCTGAAACCAGTAATTTTATTAATAAAAATGTGTGTGTGTATATATATATATATTAAATTCATCATTATCAAGTCTTTAAGAAGGCTAGGCATCTATTTTCCATAATAATATACATATAGATATCACATAAATTCGCTTGGATTGATACAATCTAAGTACTTGTAACATTGTAATGATTTGTATATGTGCATTGTCCATATTATAAAAATATTATAAAATATTGAAAATGTCCTATGGTGTTATCATAATTTATCATAAAAAAGTGAATATCATAAAGCAACAACTAGAATATCAATATTATATGGTATTGAATGTCAGTCGGACATGGTTATAGAAAAATCATATAAAAAATGAGGTTTATATGGGGAAAAAAGTTAGGATAGTACTCTTATTTCTTAAGCATGAACTTCTTATGCTCAAAATCCCATTCTAGATTTCAACTTGTACGATTGAAAATAAATTCTAATTCCGAGCGAAATGGGATCAGCCTAAATCATGAAAATAGGGTTGTGAGAGAACAATACAAGCATCGTGCTTCTAGGCGAAGCGGTGGAGTACTGTATTCTAGATGGCGAAAGTCCATTAGCCGAAAGCATCACTGGCTTACGCTCAGACCCGAGTAGCATGGGGTCACATGAAATTCCATGGGAATCAGGAAGGACCACCTTGTAAGGCTAAATACTCGTTGGTGACCTATAGCAAAGTAGGATCATGAGAGAAAGATGAAAAGAGCCCCATCCGGAAGTGAAATAGAACATGGAACCATGAGCTCTCAACTAAGTCTTGCACTGTGGAACTCGAAGAACTCGACGATAGGTCCCCCCTGCGAGAGGCATTTTTCACTAAATCTCATTTGACTTCTGAATTTAATCTTTTATAAAACAAGTGTGCACATTACTTCCATGATGGGTTCAAGTGGTTCGCCGCTTGTTCTCCTTAAACAAGGTCTTGAGTTCGAATACTGTGAATCGAGAAAACTAACACTGAGAGAGCTTTACCCCACAGTGGGCCGACCTAGTTCGAACCCAGAATAGGAGGGTCTGAGATCCGATATATTCTTGACTCAGCCCAGACAGATAAAAAGAGACGAGTCGGTTTCTGTGGAGGGCAATTGGATAAATGCAACTCAAAGATTTTCCGATACGAGGATATTCTTGTAATCTCGCTCCGGTGCCTTCTCGTGGGAGCGGGAACGTCTCCATCAGCATGGGCCGTGACTTAACGTTAACACGGACCCAGAGACAGCTTATGACTTTCGGTTTGGATCGACGTGGATCCAAACCCGAATAACGTTGACAATGTTTGTTAGGGAAACTCATCCTCCTCTGTAAGCTACGCGGATGACATTTTAGATCCGTGTGGGACCAACGGATCTTGCGTGCTGTTCTGGATTCGGGTCCACACCAATAGATTTTGAACCCATATTTTATCTCAACTAATGTTGCAATGTTCTTAGAACCAGTCTTCTAATAGCGTTGTTTCTTGAAAATGACAAACTAAACCTATACTAATTGGCAATTTAAATTTCCTTAAATTATAAAATAAAGAAAAGGTAAAATAATGCCATCTCGACTCGATTCATCCAATTTCATTGGATTTCAAACCCAATACCGTTCCAAAGGGTGAACCAGATCCAATATGTCCTAATAAGATCCCAATGTTGAAGGAAAGCATGGTTTGCACAATGAGCAATAGGGTACCCGGCTACAGGTTCGACCCGCAAGGTGAATCATGAGTTCATACCCAACGGGTGCATGTGGCTTCAGCCTCCTCATCGTACCCAGAAAGAAAAGCCCGTTTGTGATTTATCTTGCCTATTTCGTGGTGGGAGAAAGAGGGACTTTGGAATTCAGAAATTCCTATTTTGATGCAGCTTCATGAGACCCAAGAAAGATCTCCGAGCATTGACCTAAACATGGCTGGTTCGGTCTAAATCGGGATAGGCAGCTCAGAACCGCGGGTTTGGGTTCGCTTGGAACCAAGAACTCTTAACATATTCTTTCACTGAATCATAGTTACCGTTCAAATCACACGCTTCTGGTTTTTATGAAAACAGGAAAAAAAGTAAAAACATTTGACAAAAACCTTATGGATTGAAGCTTAAGTTCTAGTTTCAGTTCTACTGAAAGAGGAACTATAACTGGATCATGGTCCCTTGTTCAATTAGGGGGTGTTTGTGGCTGGTACTGCGACGGGGCTACAGTTCTGGTTCCAGTCGCCCATTAGGAGATGGGCCGAAATCAAGTAAAAAGTGGAACGGGACGTAACCTCATTTTTTTCTGTGCACTGATGTCTGTTTCATTACAAAAGTGAAATGAAACTGTAGTTCTTATGATTCTGGGCCTGTTTTCAGCAAGTACTGGTTTCATACTTGTCGCCCTTAATGCAATAAGCTCGTTCTGTTTGAAAAGATATAAAACAAATATTTATTTTATTTTTGACCTTTATTATTTAATCAATAAAGGACTGTTCTTTTAAGTATAAAAAACAAGACCATGGTTGAAACGGAAAGGCATCGAGTAGCACCATCTTGAAGCTCTATCATGCTTCCTTTCAATTAATGGGTTCATATCAAGATGATGGTGGGTCTGATCTTAGTTAGCACCCACATTCTTTTAGTGT
>JAYKKT010000088.1:2650000-2657500 GCA_036023115.1 Brasenia schreberi | reverse complement strand
AGAGAGAGAGAGAGATGAACCGGTTCAAGTGGTCCGACACTTGCTCCTCTTAAGCAAAGTCTTGAGCTCGAAACTTGTGTGGGAGTGCTTTACTCCTTAGTGGGTGCCGGTTGGCTCGAACCACATTGGTCAGGGTCGTTTTGTTTTAGAGAACCATTGGGCAATTCTTTACATTTGTTAATACCGAATCACTGTTATCGTATTCAAATAAATCTTATTAAGTAATAGGTTGTTGAAATTCAAATTCAAAAAATAAAAAGCACAAACTTTTTTATACATATAAGTCTTTTTTGTTCAATGCTCTTGTTGACTTATATGTGAAGAGTGAAAGCATCAAAGCTCTCTCACCTTTATTTTGAATCGATGTATTATAAGAACTCACCGTCTTCGAATTTCATGATCGATGGCTACATGAAGTGTTGTGGGGAGCTTAATGTTGGATGCCTATTGATTGATAGAATTTCACCTTAAAAAACGGATTTGTTTTTCTTGGAAGATTATAGATGGCTATGGAAAAGGTGGACTGATAGTAAAAGTGGCTTGCCAACTGTTATATATATATATATATATATATACAGAGAGAGAGAGAGAGAGAGTTTTAGTTAAATAATATGGTTTGGTTTATAATCTTGCACCAATATTTTTATGGTTCGATCGATAATAAATATTTGAATCATTTTCCATTTAATGTACTCGTGTGCATTAAATGTAAGTATTAAGTAAAACAGTACATCTAATTCAAGTTTTTACCATCAATATAAAAAATTGAATGATAAAAATATTGGTGTAAGATTATAAACCAATTATGTAGACTCTCTCTCTCTCTCTCTCTCTCTCTCTCTCTCTCTCTCTATATATATATATATATATATATATATATATATATATATATATATATGTGTGTGTGTGTGTGTGTGTGTGTGTGTGTGTACCCGAAGTAGAGTTGGTATTAGTTGAGACCCATCCAGCAGGTCGACAAAGTGGTCAACCCCATACTGAACCATCTTAACGGAACTTAGGTGTCAGGGTTAGTGCATTAGTGATAGACTATTATTCTGCAATTTTTTTAGTTCTACTGAATGAACTTAATTTGACAACTTAATTATATACTTAATTTCAATTATGTGCATGTTTATTGAGCTCTGATCAAAAGACTATTGATTGAATAATTCTTTTCTTTTTTGATCTATGACTTGGAGAAATTAACCAACCATGATTCGAGGGGCCTGAAGTAGGGTGGGCAGCTTGGAGATGGGTATTCCTGTACCCATCCCCTACCCTACCCTAATCTCAAGTTTGTGCTCCATACCCGCCCCATTACCCATCGGGAAAAGCAACCCGAATCTCATATGAATCACTCGACCTGTGTCCTAACTAAACCGATGTGAGTTGGGTATCGAACACCAAACCAATTCTATACTGTTTGCAGTGTGTTTGGGACTGATTTTCAATAAGGTTTGGGTCGACCACAGGCATGCGGTGGATTCATATTCAATTTTTATTACATCAGTCAAGAAACAAAAGCTCCATCCTGTGCCATATACATGGAAAATTATACTTGCGATATTAGGGGCAATATTGCACCTTCTCCCTTTGATAAATAAATAGAAGGTCCTAGGTAAATATTTTGAAAGATTAATAATTCAACATACAAGGCAAATCGCCTTTTTAAAATCTCCATAACAAGGTTCACACAGTTTATATATATATATATATAGATAGATAGATAGATAGAGAGAGAGAGAGACTGAGAAGGGACAGAATGCAGGCAAGAAGCAGTAAACAACGAGAAAGATGGAGGTGCATACAGACATTGAGATAAGCAAACAAACTGTTGGCAACTTTGGTGAAAATACATCAACCAAAATACTTTTTTTTGAGTCGTGCATAGCATTATCCTCTAGGCTATTTTGTTGCCGTTGGATTTCACTTTTTCAAATGCAAAGGATACCGACAAATGCCGTGAGGATATAATGATGAACCCTTGACTTGCCTTGCATAAGTTGAATCAAGTTTTTGACATCGGTACTCTAAGATAATGGTGCAAAGTTTTGAAGGGCCCAAAAAACCTCGCTCGTTTAAACGTTTAAAGAAACTCTCTTGAATCAAAGAACATAGGTGAGAGAAGTCATGAGGTTGTAAGCGATGCTTACGAATGTAAGTTATCTTCCTTTTAGCCATGGACCAAGTGCTCTTTTATAGGTATCCAAGTGACTTTTTAAATGCTCACTATTATGGCTCTAACTGCTAGCTTTATGAGCCTCATTCAGCCCATTTAGTGTTGTAATCTTTATCAATTTAATACAAGAGATAGTTAGTGGGTATTATTTTTAAGATTTATAAGTAGGCAACCTTTGAATGACCAAACTCTCTAATTGTAACTGCAATTTTAATTATATTTACACTCACTTTCACCACTATCATTTGTAAATTTTGGCAAAATTTTCCCACCAATTTATAAATACACTTTTCAAAAACACTATCTTAAAAACTTTATAGTTTTAATATAGGTGTCTAGTGATTGAACCTATATCTAGTAAGAGGTGTGTTTCCACTCATTCGAATTGAAATGGTTAATAAGCTTTGAACCATCCAATTCATTTGAACAAGTATGTACAACTTACATATAGGATTTATGTATCAATGGAGTCACTATATACGTTGACACAATTACAAAGGCCTTGTATCCATGTATCCTCTTTCATGAGTGTTATCATAGTTTAAGCCTAAAACTCTTAGAAGCGGTTACACTTCACACTCATATATGTAAACTCCATCAAGAATGCCTCCCACAAGAGCATCCTAGTGAAATTTGCTATGGGTCTATTAAGAGTATAACTCAACATGTTCCTTTATGAGACCAAGTACCTTTATCTTAAGATAGTTAGAGAAGTAAGTACTTTCAATCATACTAATAATATATTTTAGCCCATTGAACTCACAACTTGAAGTTACTTAAGCCTGAGTCGAGTTTCCATTATCGGAGATTTATTTAACAAGCTTGATATTTATTCGGCACCAAGTCCCTTATGAGACCCTTTGTCAAGGAATCTACAAGATTGAATTATGACCTTATATAAGAAATATATATGACTCCATTCTTAATAAGATCTTTTACATAATTGTGTCTCTGACCAATATGTCTAGATCCCCATTATAAATATGGTTATAAGCTATGGATAACATACTTTGACTATCACAGTTCATCGATATTAGGGCCAATTGCTTCGATAATATTGGAATGTCATAAAATAAGTTTTTAAGTCATTCAACTTCCTTACTTATTGTTGCAAGAACTATAAATTCAACAACTATGTTAGAATCAACTATACAAGTTTGTTCCTTTGAGGTCCACGAAACTGCACCCCCACCAATTGTGAAGACCCATCCACTTCTAAGAAGCATGGTCTTATACATAAGTAACCAAACTGACATTGCATAACCTTCTAAAACCGAAGGACTTTCATTATAAAACAAGTTATAATGGAGAGTTCCTTTTAGATATTTTAAGACTCTTCATATTGCAAACTAGTGATCCCTACGTGGTTTACTAGTGTACTGACTTATATAACCAACTGGATATGAAATATCTAGCCTAGTGCTAGTCATCACAAACATCAAACAACCAATTAGTCTAGCATATTCCAATTGTGAAATTAGACAACCATTATTTGGTATCAATTTTAAATTTGGATCAAGCAGAATTGAAACGGGCATATGATCAAAAGCATTAAACCTTTTTAATACCTTTTCAATATAATGAGATTGAGACAACCCGATTTCATCTCTTTTTCTAAGGATTTTTATTCCTAAAATTACCTCAGCAATTCCCAAATCTTTCATGTCTAAAAGGAAACCTTTTATTTTTTCAACTTCATTCAAATCGGCATTTACCATCATGGAATTTGCTATACACATATTTATTGCTTCATTTATTTGAAAACCATTGGCAAGTACTACTTCATCAAATTTTGTGTGCCATTGCTTAGGGACTTATTTTAAACCATATAAGTATTTGACTAATTTGCAAACTTTATATCCTTGACCATGTATAACAAAACCCTTAGGCTGCTCCATATACACCTCTTCTTCTAATTCACTATTTAAAAACATTGTTTTAACATCCATTTGGTGAATGACGAATTTATGAATTGATGCAAGTGATATCAATACTCTAATCATAACTTTTCTAACTGTTGGTACATATGCATCAAAATAGTAAATTCACTCCTTTTAAGTAAAGCCCCTAGCAACTAATCTTGTTTTGAATTTTTCAATGGTTCTATCAACTTTCATCTTCTTCTTAAAAGGTCACTCACAACCGATAACTTTTGAATTAGGAGGGAGGTCTACTAATTTCCAAATTTTATTTGAAAGTATTGAATCCATCTCATCTTTGATGACATCCTTCCAAAATGTAGAGTCATGAGACCTCATAGCTTCATCAAATGTCTTAGGATTATTTTTGACATTTAAACACCATGGAATAGAGTTTAAAATAGAATCACAATTACCTTCTACTAAAAATATTTGAAATCGGGTTCAAAAGTCTTTTCAATTGTTTGCCTCTTACTTTTCCTAGGCTCAAGGCTTTTGGAAATATCATTTTAAAATTCAAAACCATTCTTTGATCTTGAGCTTGAATTAAATATATTTTCTTGAAAAATAGCGTCTCTTAATTCAATAATTACATTGATCAGATGTCATCTTATTTTGTAACCATAAACCAGTATGTTTTACTATTTTCGACATATCTCAAGAAAATACACTCAATTCCTCTTTCACCTAATTTTTTTCTTTTAGGCCCGGAGAGTTTAACAATAGCTCTACATCCCCAAACTCTAAAATAATAAAGATTAGGTGTTCTCTTTTCCCAAAGTTTATAAGGGGTGATTTTGTTCCTTTTATTATGAACTCGATTTAAGATATAACATGCCGCTAAAATTGCTTCACCCCAAGAACCATTAGAGAGACCCAAATGATAAAGCATTGCATTAACTATTTCTACCAAGACTCTATTCTTTCTTTTATCTACTCCATTTTATTATTGATAATAGAGAGTTGTGATTTGGTGAATGATCTTAGTGGATTCAAAATAACTTGAATCATAGTATTCTCCTCCCCGATTTGTTCGTAAGCTTTTGATTAAAGTTTATTGTTCGAGTTATGCTTTAGATTTGAAAATCTTGAATTTTCTAAAGTTTTATCTTTAGAAGATATCAAGAACACATTGCAAAATCTTTTACAATTATTGATGAATGTGATAAAATATTTTATGCCACCAATAGTTGGTAGCCATGCAAGTTACAAACATCAAAATAAATCAAATCTAATATTTTAGAACTTCTTTCTACCTTTCGGAAAGGCAACCTAGTGAATTTTATACATATACAAGTTAAACATTGTTCATTAGGTCTTGAAACTTTAGATATTATATTAGAGCACATCATATCCTCTAATCTCCTAAAGTTTATATGACCTAATCTATGATATCACAAATCAAACGATTCAATAATGTAAGCAAAAACACTTATTTCATGCACAAGGTTCAACTTAAACATGTCATCACACAAATAATCATTTACCACAAACATGCCACTTTTAGATAATATACACTTGTCTCCTTCAAAAACTGACATAAACTCATATTTATTCAAAAGATGAACATAAATTAAGTTCTTTCTAAGATCCAGAACATACAAAACATTAATTAAGGTTAAAGATTTATCAAAGGTAAATTTGAGTTCCAAGGAGCCCTTTCCTTTGACTTGAACCATTGAGGTATTTCTCGTATACAAAATGGGTCCGTCAACTTCATTAATGGACTTAAAGAGACCTTTGTCTTTGCATATGTGTCGGGTCGTACCTGAGTCGACCCACCATGCACCAATATCCTCAACCATATTTACTTCCATTACAACCCCAACAATGTTCTCCTTAGACATTAAACTTTGTTTGTTAATTCTCTTGAAAAATTAACAATAGTAGCAATGACCTTTTTTTCTTGGTTTTGGTCTCCTTACCGTTTTTGCTTTGAGATTTGTTAAACTCTCTATTCCTCTTTTGCTTAGGTTTAGACTCAACTTCCTCATTCACATAAATTTCTCTTGGGCACCTATTAATGTAGAACCTTCTTGCTTTCGATATTCCTCTTTAAGCTTAAGATGGTTTCCATGTTGCTCAAGAGAATGGTTTTTCTTCTTTTGTTTAAGAGTATTTTTTAAATCTTTCAGGAAGTTTGTTAATAATTGAGGAAACAATAGTTGTATCATTCATGTGCATTTTGTGTTGTTTAAAATGATTTAAAATCCGTTCGAGGTCATAAAATTGCTCCTTGATGGATTTTCTATCAATATTTTGAAATTGATGAAACGAGTAACTAAAAATGTTTTACTTGTGGCATCTTCAGCCATGTACCTTGCTTCAAGCTTTTTCCATAGGTCTTTCATGCTTAGAGAGTCATGATAGAGATTGAACAAAATGTTTGATATTCTATTAAGGATGTGGCCAATGTAGATATAATCGTCATTGTCCCATTTCTTGCATTGATGAGTCTTCTCTAAGGTTTCATCCTCATTCTTTTCTGGCCTAGGAGTGGACAACACATGTACCACCTTGAGAGTGGTAAGTAGTAAATGCAACTTTTTTCTGTCAACAAAAAAGCTTCTTCCATCAAAACAATCTAGCTTGACAAAGTCAACAGTCATGTCCCGTAAAGATGTCACTAAGAGGAACAAGTTCACTAACGTGCAAAATAGCCTAAAGATTGTTGACAACTTTGCTAAAAATACATGAACCAAAATACTCTCTTCAAGGCGTGCAGAGCACTATCCTTTAGGCTATTTTGTCGTTCCCAGATTTCACCTTTGTGAATACAAAAGACACCAACAAACGCCTTGAAAATACAACGAAGAATCCTCGGCTTGCCTAACATAAGCTGAAGCCAGTCTTTGATAATACTAGTGCTCTAAGATAATACCACGAAGTTTTCTAGGGCCTCGCTCGGTTAAAGAGACTCTCTTGACTCAAAAAACACAAGTGAGGAAAGTCACCAGGTTGTAAGGGATTTACGAAGGTGAGTTCTCCCACTTTTGGCGATGGAAGCAACAAAAAGGCTTTTCAAATGCACACTATTATGGCTCTAACTGTTAGTTTTATGTAGTGTTGTAATCTTTCTAAATTTTTAGTGGGTATTATTTTCTAGATTTACATGTAAGTAAGCAACCTTTGAGCTGTCAACTCTTTAATTGTAACTCCAATAATGTTTCATATAATTCTAATAGCATTTACACCCACTTTCACCACTATCATTTGTAAATTTATGCAACATTAAATTTAACTTCGAGCTCAATAACAAAGGATTGTTTCGCGAGAAGATCTCCACCGACCCGGTCGCCCACTGGAGAACCTGAATCAGCCGATCGGTCAGGTTTATAGGTGCAGTTCCCCTGAAAGCATCTCTCTTGGTCACACATAAACTGACCTCCATCCCCTGTTGTG
>JAYKKT010000088.1:2632500-2645000 GCA_036023115.1 Brasenia schreberi | reverse complement strand
TTGTGCTCGCAGGGTGTGAAGGCTGCCGGTCTCGACCGGTAGATACTGCAGTTTGATCTGGTGGCGAATTCCTTCAGTTTTAACACTATCAACATACCTTATTTACCATCTAAATGAGACTCAGCTAACATCTCCAGTATTGAACTCATGACCTTCACTTGAATGTTCTCTTCAGTTAAGAAAGGGTGGCTCCTTCTGCAATTTTACAGCACACAGTGAAGTCATGGCCCAGGAAGGAGAGCATTAGCTCTCCATCCAAAAGATAGTGCAGGAAGAGAATAGATTGTGTCAAGATACCACTGCAAACAAACTGAACCAACTGAACACAAGCTGTTTGCGTTCGTTCGTCTCCAATGACAGTAGTGCCACTTCAGCTAAGAACACGAGATGACTCGAGCCATCTGATCTGAACACAAGCTCACTCACTAACCTTGAGCACTTTATAATTGTCAATGGAAAATGAAACCTTGTTGATTAAGTAAAATCTGAACTCTTTTAACTGGTAAATCAAATCTATCGACCCGTTAGCAACAGGTGAATGATGCATCATACTCGTGAAGTTCTTTCTCTACAGCACAACCATCTTCCGGATAAAGTATTTCCTACAGTAACACAAGTAGTGCAAAGCAAAGCAGCACCCAATATTCAGGCAACTCCCACCATATGAACTGTGTTTGAACGGCCAGTTATGACACCCTCCAAAGAAATGGAAGAGCAAAAGTATTAACTGCTATGCCAAAACTAGGCACCAAGCACCCACTAAAAGGAATCACCGTTGAGACTTTCGCCAACTAAAAGGAATCAGGCGAACGATGCATCGAACTGGTGAAGTTCTTTCTCTACAGCACAACCATCTTCAGGATAAAGTATTTCCTACAGTAACACAAGTAGTTCAAAGCAGAGCAGCACCCAATATTCAGGCAACTGCTATGCCAAAACTAGGCACCAAGCACCCACTAAAAGGAATCACCGTTGAGACTTTCGCCAACCTAACGTAAAACTTTTATTGTCAGATTTATCTACCATCTACCATAAATGCAAGCAACAATTGAACCTAACAGAACTGGATCGAATCGAGCAGTTGTTTGCATTTCTATCAAACAATCCTAGATAAGCTAGGCCAAGAACACGAGACAATACTGAGGTAATTTAGTTTCGAGAGGCTGCTCATGCTCATTAGTCTATCAAAACTAAACATGAACGTGCTCGAGACGAGCCGGCCTGGGCCTAATTGATTCCAGTTCATCTGAAAAACTGATCTCAAGAACTACCGGAAATAAGGGATTCCTCAAAAACTTGGAGCAAAAGGCCTGTACTTTTGTATATTTATTTTAAGCAAAGAAACAAATAAAGCAACGGAAAGCTAGAAAGAAATATAGAACCAATAGCACATGCAGTCTCACCAGATGAACAGTTTTCCCAATCCGATTTCCAATTAAACCCACCATTAGCACATTATGTATATTCAGTTCATTAGAATCTCTCTCTCTCTCTCTCTCTCTCTCTCTCTCTCTCTCTCTCTCTCTCTCTCTCTCTCTCTCTCTCTCTCTCTCACACACACACACACACACACATGTGATTACATACTTTGTAGAATGAAAACTGAGGTAGGTTAGCATCCAAGTCTTAGACAGTTGGGCCACTTTATGCATCGCAGCCTGCACTTGATCCTCCACGGTCCTGGTCGGAACTTACAGCAGCATAATCTAAATTTATACCACCTCCTTCGTCGTGCTTTCGGAAAACCTGCACGTATCTGCTGCAGTCGGATTCTGGTGGTTATGCTTTCCATCTCAACAACAAATTTGCGCAAGTGGCGGATGTAATCTGGATACAGCTCTAGGTTGCAGTGTCCTCCTCCTTTGATCCAGAGTGGCTCATACGGCTCTCTGGCCAACTCCCGCAATCCTTTCCCGTGCAACCAATGCACAACCTCATCTTCAGTACCCTACACATGAGGAATTCAATTAAATCATCTGCAGAGTATCACTTTTATGTGGCTGTCAACCCTGATCTACGATGGCCTATATGTATAAATCTGGACCGAAACAAGCACAAAACCAGATCTAACTACGGTGCAATACAAGAAACTGGCTACTGATCCCAAAATTATATGAGCATCATTTGACACAAGGGCCATCAGTTTCAATGTCCTTAATTAAAAGCCATCAAATTTTATATATAAAAGCTAAATGCAGCTATTAAGCTGTAACATAAGAATCAGAGTGAAAAGTTATTCACTTTCATGCATAATTTAGTGAGCAAAGAAATGCCTGACTCACCCAGCGGGCTCATCGTATCAAATTATGTGTCGGTTTAAAGCATCAGTTTCTAGGATGACTACCTAAGATTTAAATTATGTCTGCAATTCGGCCAATTTTCTGACTGCGGGACATTATTCAGCAAACAGTCATTGTGGAAACTTGACACACAAACACACACATGAGCGCACAAAATAAGGCTCATTGTCTCAACATATCAAACCGCTGCCTGATTAGAGTTGCTTCGTTTATCACTTGGAAGCATTAGTCATTAGCATCAACAGCAACCAAAAGGACAACCACTTCCCTTTAGTTCCTATCTTGCCAATCAGTGGTGGATCCACATTGAACCAAGGCACCCAAAATTTGAAAAGAAAACAACAAATAGCTCACTGGCTGCAACACAGTTTGCCTCACCATAAACAGCCATGGAATATTTGCCCCGACCTACCAAAATTTCCAAGATCCGCTACTGGTTGTCAATGTCCTGATCTGGATATTAGTACCTCGTTTTTCTTTTGCGTAACTTAGAATACAACAACAACAACTAAGCCTTTTCCCATACTAGATGGGGTCGGCTACATAGATTTTTTTTTAGAATCAATGGTAAGTCTGACAAAGTTTTACGCTAGCTGTCGGAAGCCTAACGCAACCCTCCTCCTTTATCCGGGCTTGAGACCAGCCATGCAAGGGTGATCCCTTATGTCGGCAGAGTTTGATTAATCATCTTTGATGCTCTAAATTTATCAATGAGCACTCATAAAACTATATAGGAAAGCCTGACAATTAATCACCTCTAATGCTCTCTGGATGTAATAGAAAGCGAGTGTTTCCTTCAACAAGGGTCTCTCATCATCAAGGGAATCTTTTCCAGACGATATGAAAGCGACAAACAATGAAGGAGACGCTCTAGCCACCTTCCCATCAGGAGGTTGCGTAACTTACAGTAATTAAAGAAAACAAGATGAAGATTCAAACTTTACAAACTGAAGAAGGTAGTGCCAAAGTTTGTATATGTGACGGTAATCTCTCCATGAATATTTTCTCAAACATTACGGAGGATCTCCAAGAAAATCAAGTTGCAACACAAGAACATAACTTTAAAGAGTAGGACACTTACATGTATCACAAATACTGGGCATTTGACCTTTTTAATTTTGTTAATGTTCTGCATAGAAAAGCAAATGACTGATCAGTAAACCCACGATAAAGGAGGACAAGTCCATTAGGATGCTATACTGAGGAAGGTTACAACCTTACCTGGTAAATGTCAAAGCAGAGAGTGACTTTGATATGACATAGTACACGGAGACCTGAAAGTATTGCACTGTGAAGAACAACGCCCCTCAACCTTGGCAACCGAGATGCCAAGTGCAGTGTCGGTCCACTTCCAACAGATTGCCCGTATAAAATGAGGTTCTCCTGATTCACTCCATACTCTGTCTGTAAACATTGATAAACTGCTTCTATATCCGCATATGTGTTGCTTTCAGTAGGCTGTTAATAAGAAGAGATGATAAACATTTTCATCGCTATATTGAATGCTCTAACTGAAAAATTAAGGAACCATGAAGTTGATAAAAATCAATCATTTCTGATCATTGGCCAACAGAAACGGCTGAAACTTTTTCTTAGTGAAGTAAGGCACGCACAGAAACTCTGCTTTATATTAAGGGTTCACCTTTACATGGTCGATCCTAAGACAAGACAAAGGAGGATAGTTAGGTAGCTAACAACCCACATAAAACTTTGTCGGATTATCTGCCAAGGGATGTATCTTTCTATTACTGCAGCAGATTGAATCAGAACTCCAAAATTGGGTGTGCTTGGGCTAGAGTGACACTAGGATGATTGATATCCTATAAAGTCTTTTGTTTCACCTTCTAGCAAATGCCACGCAGAAAGGGAAAATACTTGATTAAGGTTGAGGGAAGGGGAAGGAAGACCCACTAGAATCAAGCCCTCAATTGGCTCTTCCCTATAGCAGCAGATGCACGGGAGAATCAACAAGCTCTACTAAGCACGTAACGAAAGGCTTCTGAACCCCCTGGAGAAAAACAGGTAAGGCAACCACAATTGATCATGCTACTAATTACCTGATTGCTCCAAAGAAGATTTACAAATAGAAAGCAAGCTACCTTTTTAGGTGCAACATTAAGAACACGAAATAAGAGCGGACCAAAATTCTTTATATCATGGCTATGCTTGATGATGTTTACAATTGTGGCAAGTGACAGCTTACCTTACCAGTTGAAGCTCCATATCCAGTGTAATCGTATCTGCACGCCGAACAGAAGATGCATTAAGCTAATGAAACTAATCCAGCATACCAGCCAAAGAGAAATAACGATGAGGCTCCGTGCAAGAGATATGAAAAGCCAAAATGAAGGGATCAAGATGGCATCACGCAAGCAGCTAAAAAGTGCAACTAGAACAAAGGCACTCATGCAAGATGGAAAACATGCTTAAATCAAGTATACGCTAGACCGCCGTTCCAAAAGAACCTACAAAGACGAAAACCAGGACACAGTCCGTAGTAATAATATCAAGGGAATGAAAAAAGATAGAACTTAGATGAGAGTTTTTGGAAGGAAAACAATAACTGAACAACAAAGGACCAAAGTAAGACAAAAGATAGCATCACATACACATACTTGCACAAAAGAATTTGAAAAATCATCCTTCCATCAATAATCTCTACAGATCACAATGCAAAATTAACTCTGTAAACTAGCCAGAAACCGAGTTTCACAAACACCATCTTTATCGAAGCAATGATGAATAGTCAGAATATGAGCAGGTCAACGAATAAAAGAAAAATCAAGTAACCAGCACACATAGCACTAAGAGGGCAGAAATTGGAAACAAAGTTCAAAAAATACCGCGTTTTTTAAGCAGGAGTGAAGTTCCATTTAACTAAGAATGTTAACAGACATCAAGTAAAAGCCAAACTAAGTAATAATAGAAGTAGGAGAACAGAAACAAATCTAAAAAAGAAAACTTCTGAGAAACTAACCCAATCAAATTCACCCTCAGGTTCACCTTGAGCTGCACAAACAGGTCATACAATTGCCCGAGATCAGCAGCATTCCCATGAGAATACAAAACCGTCAACCTGGCGTAAGGGTTCCTAAGATACACGGCCACAATCTTGTTCCCATACTTAGTGTCCAACAGCAAAACATCCATAGCGTCGTCTCTAGGAAGATTCGCAAGGACCATCCTCCCATTTTCATTCTTCACTTGGTATGATGGCGGTTTCGGAGGGAAGAACGCAAACTTTGCAGCTAAACACGAGAAAATACCACACATATCTGCCAAAACTCTCGTTTCCAATCATGTACAACCTCTCTTCATGTGTCACAAAATCAGATTCCACCCCTTAAACGTAGTTTGATATCCTTACAAAATCACTCATTATCCTCAAATATCGACCTTTTTGATGTTGTTGGACCTCAAAAGAACAGCAAATAGCTGCCTGGAATAAACATTTTCACGCTTGACTCTTCAAACCCCATTTCTCAGACCAAGAAAACCAGCATGCACACTTGCCAAAAGAAACAAACAACTTCCACTGTGTTCTCTCCACTAGAATCTGTCATGCAAGCTTGCATTAGAAGAGAAACTCAGCATGGTGAAGAGCACAACATACACCTTTCAGTCTCTTTCCCTAAACCCTTAGTTAAAAGACCAACAGGGGACGACCATCTGACTTCTGAGCTCCAAATACACTCAACTCTTTGTTAAAGACCAACAAAGCGATTACCCAATCTCCAAAAAACTGAAAACCCATACCAGATTTCAATCTGCACGGCGAAGATCCGGTCTCCTTGACACCAAGGAATCACTCATGCACATGCTCAGCCAGGAGGACACACCTCCCTGCATTTTCTCAGTCTGATGAGAAAACTTGGGTTTTCAGATTAAATATCAGAAAAAAACATTATGATATCATTTAAAAAAACTTGGGGTTGCCATATTGAAGAACAGAAAATATTATTATATCAATAAAATAATATATCAAGATACCGCCATAGGGTTCTCCAGTACATGGACAGTGATGTGAAAGCTCGGTTCTCTTGAGCTCCTTTTCCCTCTTCTGACATTGGATATGAATGGCGGAAATACGTGGAGCAACAACTCTACCGGGCGCTAAGTGAGCTTTAAAACGAGTGCCGGATTCCGGTGGGTTGTGTCAGAAGATCGCCGGGAGCCGGTCACTTTCAAATGCAAGAGACGGAAGCTAGCCGTTAATTAGTGGGTAAAGCTTTGATGGAATCATAAAAGTGCGAACAAAAACGGCCGTTAACAAGGCCATCTTCTTTTGGAGAGGGAACTTTGGTGGGAAATACTCGAAGGCCCTCTGAATATTTGGAATGAAAAAGAAGAATGATTATGGACTTCTACTGACCCCTTTTGCCTTGGAAAAGCAGGCGCAAGATGCGCAAACAAGAAACTGCTGCATGGAGCAGACTCAATAAGACTGTTCATTCCTACGTCACTTGCAGGGAATAGTAAAGGTATGTAATATTTCACGTTTCCATATTTCAGAGAGAGAGAGAATTTGAGATTTTTATAGTGGGATTGATTTAATCAACAGTAGATATTTAAATTTAAAAAGTAAAAAATATCATTAGACTTTTTTATTTAACATTTAAAGTATATAAGACATTAAATGCTTTTGAAGTTCAAATATCCCGATCATGTCGATTAAATGTATGTACATAACAATAGAGATTTGGATTTAAAAAACAAAAAATATTGTTGAATTGTTCTTATTTGACATTTAATGTACATTAAATCCTTGAAATTCAAATCTTCATGTTGGTCATGTGGATCTAACAGTGATGTTTAAGTAGAACTAAGCGTGGATGAATGTATATAAAGTATAATCTCTCTCTATATATATATAATCATATAAATATAAGTTAATGTGGGAATAAGCCATGTATGTATGTAGTTCACAAACTAAACTTGTCTTACTGAAGTATATCACTAGCGGCCTGATCAAACAAGCAAATTGCAAACTCCATCGCAGCTCACACTTTTTTGCGAGGGGTCACAATGGCGGAGCTAGGTACGCACACCCCAGGTATCAAACTCATTACCATAACCTTCAACTTGTGAGTTTAGTTCTCTAGCCAGATGAGCTAATGCTCTCAGTGTGTCTCACATTCAGTTCCTCTTTTCACTTGAAAGCTAAGGCGACTCTGCTAAATCCTTCTAAAATTCATAGAGATGCCCAACGCCATCAATTTATTGTTTGTTTTAGCAAAGAAAGAAAAGGTTCGACAAACCTTTTCATGAACTGATAGCTATTAAGTAAGTTCACTTTTAATCTCCTTTTACTAATCATTAAGAACAAAATTCTTAATGGAAAGTAACACGGGGTTGCAGCATCAAGGGAATGTACATGGTCCTGACTGCCATCCAAACTTGCCCTTCAGAAAACAAGTTGTTTTCTAGCTCATTTTTGAACTCTTGGAGGGAGAGGAAGTCAAACACTGCAGGTGGAGCCATGAAGAAAACTGAATAACGTCAGTGTATATATATATATATATATATATATATATATATATATAGAGAGAGAGAGAGAGAGAGAGAGAGAGAGAGCTTCCATCTCCTTCCACTGTCCAAAATAGCTTTTGTCGGTCAAAATTACCACTAGGACAGCTAAAACTACTCAAAAAGAACTTAAGTAAAACTACAAAATCATTTATTTCTATAAACATTTAGATGGTTTTACATAGTTTTTGCAATGAAGGTGGTGGTTTCGAATAATAGAAGGTGATAAAAGCGGCAACTAGTTGATGAACGGTGAAATCATGCCGAACGAGCTATTGAATATTGAGTATATAGAGAGTGAGGGTGGATGAGGGCATGCCAATCTATTTTACTGTCAAGAAACTGCAGTGTGAAGCATATTCAAGAATAATGAAGGTATTATGTGGGTGGAGATCAAGTAGAATTGATAGGCTAAAGGATAATCAACTACATGATGGCTCGTACCATCGTGTATACATCATCACTGTCTTCAGGGGAGATTGAATTCAACAATGAATGCACTGACATGAACGTCTCTTTTCGTATTTGTTCCGGGTGATTCAAACCCACTGGGTTGAGCACCAAGAGCGCTAGCTCACAGGTCGGGTTGTTTTATGCCCATTTGTAGGTGTTGAGTTCGATTCTCCAACGGGCATGTGTGCGGTAGGCTTCCTATGTAAAAGAAAAAAGGAAAACCAATTGGGTTGAGGCAAAGCCCATTGGGAACTGACTCTCTCTCTCTCTCTCTCTCTCTCTCTCTCTCTCTCTCTCTCTCTCATATATAGGGAGAGAGTGTGATTGAACCCTACTCACGATTCACGCATGACCATTCCTGTTTAAAGGTACGAATGGTAAAAACATTTTCTTTTCTTTTTTTCTTGAAAACTCTTAATTTTAAAGTATATTTATGTTACTGAATGAATAAGTATACGAGAGGTGGGCAAGATTCAAATATATATATATATATATATATATATATATATATATATATATATATAAAGTATATGTATGTATGTATATATAAAAAGAGTGTGTGTCTGAGCTGCATAATATCTTTTGGTATATATATCGGAAACACCTTCGTCATTAAATCTTTAAAATCGATGACAGAGATTTAAATTAAAAGTATTGTTATACTTTGTACATGATGTCTAAGTAATTCAAATCTCCATCATTAATCTAAAAAATTGAATGATAGAAATGTTTATATAAGATTATACACCAAACAATATTATGCATCTAAGATGCTCTCTCTCTCTCTCTCTCTCTCTCTCTCTCTCTCTCTCTATATATATATATATATATATATATATATATATATATATATATATAGAAAAACTAGTATATGTTAGCATCCTTAGCCATTAGCAAATCCAAATAAATTGTTGAAATTTAAAATTTAAAAAGCAAAACTACTTGTATGAATAGACTATACCTACAAAGTAGATATATACTTTTTTATTTTTTAGATTTAAATTTTAATCATAAATAATAAAAAATTAATGGTTCAGATTTGTTTGAGTTTACTAAGTATATATATAAATAAACATTATATATATAATATGTGTATGTGAATGGGTGGTGGCTTTAATTAAAGAGTACCTTGCATCTATCCCCGTTACATATTCCAAAAAGTGTGTTTGGCTTCACGTGTATGCATGCATATATAGTTGATCATCAAGGCTCGAGATCTTCTACTCATAAATATTTCTGGTTTGTTTAAAGTGCTTTGAGTTGTCCAAGTCAGTGGCTGGTTGGTCACACTTGTATGCTCTTCTGCTATAATATTTATTATGAAATAATTTAGGGTTTCTGTCAGCAACCAAGAAATGACACAGTTACCATCGACTTAAATGAGTGCCGTAGACCAGCTGCACCAAGTAATCTAATAAAAGCACTACGAGTCCATGAACTTGTTCCGAAATTGGTGCACGTTGTGAGGATACAAGAGTTTGGGAGTGTTTCCCAGAGTGATGGCAATATCGATCCGACCTGACAACCCGGCCCAATCCAAATAGTACCAGGAATACCCGATCCATCAGGTTCACGAACGGGGATAGGATGTCCTGACCCGATGCTTGGCTGATTCTGTCGCTATAGATATAGATATAGAGAGAGAAATTAGTTATTAAACATTCTCAAAGTTTTCAATTATTCGATCTCAAAAATCAATGATGGAGATCTTTAAATAAAAAAGTAAATAGTATCATATGTATTTATTGAACCTATAAAAGGTATCAAAGTATCTTTTTGCTTTTGAAATTTGAATTTCAACAATCTATCCAATGGTTGAGATTTTCAAATGTGTTTAAACATGAATCGTTATGCGCATGAACTAGTCCATTATTGGTCTCAAAAATTGAACATTGGAGATATTTGTCAAAGATTGTGAATCAAATGACATTGTGTAGATAAGACCCCTTATGTACATATACAATTAGAGAGGGTCTAAAAGAATGTGTGAGGATCGCGACAGAGAATATGTTGTAAGTCTCTCGCTAATCCACTGCATACCAAGTTAGCAACAGCCCTACATTGTCCTAGCAACCAATGTTTTTGTCATGTATTTGGTGGCTAAATTGCAAAGCAATTAAGTGTTAGTAGATAGCATGTAAGTATTTTCTCATATTAAGGGAGAATTTATTATACCCTAAAAATTCAAGGGAGACATGGCCCCTAGGTGTGTGCTTGATACAAGGTTTGAGGAGAATTGGACTTTGATTTTTTTTTTTTGCTTTTCCAACTTTCATTGTGCATGGTTTCATATTCCCAATTGAAATAAAAAACCTTGACACCAAGAATCCTCAAATGAAAACCCTTTTTTCTCTCATATTGTTACTCCACCTCGTATGAAAACCCAAGCACCAATACTATTTGCTAAACAAACACGAAACCCCGGTACCTCGAACCATCGTTACACGCCCGTGTGGGTTTAGGTCTGCAATTCTAATACCAAAACACCAGCACCATGAATCAAATACACCCTAGGGAGCCCCCTGACACCAACACCAGCCTTGTAATGTGCATTGGTAACCTCTCGTTATCTGAAAGACACAAAGAAAATGAACTCAAGACATACATATAATACTTGGTATGTGTTGGTTTGTGATAAAAGTTCGACAGGTTATTACGGCACTTTATTCAAATCAAGAAGTTACAGCATGGTGTTAGAAACCTTTAAATCAGCAAGCATCAATACATGGAAATCGAAAGTCTTCCTCACTCAGAAATTGTTATATTCACCTTTAAATCCAAAAGAATGATAACAGCTACTCAAGGACATCTCACTACTATTTTCAATTTCTATGTTAATCTACTCCTTTCCAGCAGGTGATCGGTAGACATTGTTGGTTCGGACCAGGCCCGGCGGTTTTACTCAGAATCAAACTGGCTCATCAACCACATAAAATTGGACCTGACAGTTTCGGAGCCAGACATGTCCTGGTTCAGTTACGGTTTGTCTATTTGGAAAACAGATCTAGAACTGGAACCGCTATTTGGGTTCCGTTTGAACCGTCGAGCAGCTCCTAATCAAACTGTCAGATTTGGTTCCAGATCCATATCCGGTTCTGGTTTCATGACAGTTCTGAATCCAGTTTTGGGGTGATTCCAGATCCAATTTTATGGTTTTGAATCTGGTTTTTATGGTTTCGTATCTGAAACTGCCACGAAACATATTTGAAACCTTAAAAAATGGATCCAAAACTGTTTCGGAATTGGATTCAAAACTATAAAATGGGTCCAGATCTACCTAAAACCGGATCTAGAACCACCACGAAACCGAATTCAAAACCGTAAAAAAACCCAGATCCAAAACCGCTCCAAAACCAGATTCAAAATTGTTATAAAACCAAAACTGGAACCGGGACCATTAGCCAAATGGTTCGATTATGGTTCTGAGTTAATGGTTTGAAACCACCGGCTTTGGTTTGCCCGGAACCGAACATGTCTAGGTGATCCAACAATTCATGAGAACAAAAAGGAGTAAAAGCCTTTGTGGGATCCATCAACATTTAGAAAGAATGTTCTTACTTAAGATCTAATTTGATCCAAAACTCGCACACGACGAAAGCCACACAACAAGACGAAACAAAAGAAGAAGAATTCATAATTCAAACATTTTAGTTCTACAAAATTTAAGCCACTCATTAATTACTTAGCCAACTTACATATGCAAACTACAATTGAATCCAAATCCTTAAATTTAACTGCTTAAAATTCATAAGGATGGACACCCACATCACTGTGGAAGAATCTCCAAATAAAGCTCTTGGTTCTCAATGGGGATATCAAATTCCCAGATCGTTTATGTCTGCATCCCTTTGTTCACTAGGCCTCCAACCCCTTCTTGTCCCAATTTTAATCAAGTGGTAAGCAAGTTTTACAATAAGTTGACATCGAAAATCGAGGAGACATGATGAGTACCTGAGGAGAACTACAACACAATGTAATCACCATTCTTAGTTTCATGCCAGTACAAAACATGTTTTGCTTTCGTGTTGGGGAAGTTGAAACCCGAGTATCTGTTTTGTCTCGAACAATAAAGAAGATGCTTTCAAAGGGCTTTTGGTTTCATTGTGTCATCCAATTGATGACTTCATTGTACTCATGCATCGATATCGAGTGCTATAACTACACTCCAAGGATTGAAACCTTCCTATTCTGGTATGCAGTCATCTCTTTTAATGGAGACTG